>CM042982.1:16746482-16914999 GCA_023678885.1 Pogostemon cablin | reverse complement strand
CACTAGAAGACATGTTACGTGCAGTGGTGTTGAATTTGGGAGGTAGCTGGGATAAGTACGTGACTTTGGTGGAGTTCGCTTATAACAACAGTTATCATTCAAGCATTGGAATGCCCCCGTACGAAGCTCTGTATGGCCGAAAGTGTCGAACACCACTCTTTTGGGATGAGGTTGGCGAGAGACAAATCGAACAAGTAGAGCTTATCGAAGATGCGAAGGCAAAAATACAACTTATTCGAGACAGACTTAAGGCAGCGCAAGATCGACAAAAAAGCTACGCAGATAATAGGAGGCGCGATTTGGAGTTTAATGAAGGAGACAAAGTTTTTCGAAAAGTTTCTCCATGGAAGGGCGTGTTGCGATTCCGCCGTCGAGGAAAGTTGAGTCCAAGGTATATTGGCCCGTTTACGATCGTGCAAAGGATTGGTCGTGTCGCGTATCGACTTGTGCTACCATCGGAATTGTCGAAGATTCACGATGTCTTCCATGTTTCTATGCTTAGAAAATATGAACCAGATCCTTCGCACGTGCTCAAAGATCCCCCAGTTGTATTAAAGGAAAAGTACAACCTGTTCAAATTGTAGATCGCCGAGAGAAAATGCTTCGTAACAAATCCATTCCTATGGTGAGAATTCTATGGAGAAGTGATCAAATTGAAGAAGAAACATGGGAACCAGAGTCAGTCATGCGTCAACACCATCCAAATCTCTTTTCATCTCTAGGTACGTTTATGTTTCGAGGACAAAACTTTTTGGAGGAGGGGATACTTTATAATATCTTAGTTCAACTAGATTTTTTTTAGAAAGTCCAAAACCTATTTATTTATTTTTATAGCCCAAAAGGCCAGCCCAATTAAGCCCAACTAGATTTTTTTTAGAAAGCCCAAAACCTATTTATTTATTTTTATAGCCCAAAAGGCAAGCCCAATTAAGCCCAACTAGATTTTTTTTAGAAATCCCAAACTTATTTATTTATTTATTTTGTGGCCCAAAGTTTCAGCCCACTTAAATGGCCTGATATATAATTAGTAAGGCTAAAGTTAAAAAAAAGAGAGAGAGAAGAACGGGAGAAGAAAAGCAAAAGAGGGGAAAGAAAAGAGTGAAGAGGAGAAACCCTTGTTGATCAAATTCTCCATTACAACCCTCATCCTAGGTGGTTTCTAAGTTGTTTTGAGGTAAGTGGTGTGTGAATTAAGCTTCCTTCTTCCATGATTTTGTAATTTTGTGGGGTTTTTCTTTTTGGTATGTGGATAATTTGCAGACTGTTCGAACTGATTTTGACATAGCTATTACCCTTGAAAGTTTGTAAACATAATTTCTGTACGTAGCTGAACTCGTTAGCTTTCCGTAGCCACTTGAAACGCCTCAATCCGATTATTCTACAATTAGTTATGATTTTTCTCGTAAACTGCCGCTAGCTGGAAAATTTCAGAATTTTTATGTCGAATTCAAACTTATTTTTTTATCGTTTCGTTTAGTTAATGTATTGAAACGGTTATATGGGATTGGGAACTGATGTTAAGGAGTTACATGCCATTTTTATTTAATATCGACTCGTTCGAACTCGATTAGGATTTGTTTTTAGCAATGAAAGGGATGTTAACGCTAATAGTTAGTTATATTTAATTTGTCTTTAATTGCTCATCTCCTTTCTAGGTAAAGAACCATCGACGAAGGGCAAGGGACCGACTTCAGATTCCGGAGAGAGTTAATCACTTCCTTGTGAATTGATAATTCGGGAACGCCTTCTCTTGTGGGAAGTGTGGACCCTCGATAAATGTGCATTTATTTTAGTTTTAGTTAATTGATAAGAAAATTATATGGTATTGTGTTATGTGGTAAAGAGCCTGATTGGCTCGATTGCTCTGGTTAGAGTCATGTTAGCCATTTTATAAGTATTATTGATTTCTGGTTATTCTTGTGTGACAATTAAGACTCTAACTTGAGTCGTTATTCATCTTATGATGCACATGCATATGTATGCCTGGTACAAAGGTTAAGTAGCCCGAATTGGTCACGGTTCGGGTGAGTTGGAGCGACATTGATTAAGTAGCCCGAATTGTCGCGGTTCGGGTGAGTTAGAGTGACAACCAAGTTGCCCGTGATTGGCAAACCTGGGTGAGTTAGATCTAACGGGGCACCTGTCCATTTGCCAAATACTGATACTCTGGAGGGTGATCGTTAGATGGATCAATCTATTATAGGCTCAGTCAACGTCACCGGTGTGGGACATGCATGTCATATATGTTTATATGTTAGATCATTTCAAGTATTCACGTCGATATTGAATTGTGAACTTTAGCACTTGGCGTATTGAGAAAGAATATTAATGTGCATTTTATCTAGAGTAACGGTGACGGGCTTGGACTGTCTCTCGACGGAGAGCTCAGTTCGAGGAGGATATTGACTACCCACGCGTCTTTTATGTGATAACATGTTGTTTGAACTAATTGTGTTATTCGTAAATGTGAACTAAGGTTTTTATTTTCATTAATATGTATACTGAGTGAGAAATAGTTATTGTGGGACGAAATGTGAGATTTTATGTTATGAACCGCGAGTGGAATACATGCTTCGTATAAGGGTCGGGGTGACCGGCTTATCACCTCACTGAGCTAGTGGTTTTGCTCACCCCCATGATTCTTTCCTTTTCAGGCTGTTGATATCGTTTTGGTTGGAGGTTTTCCTATCGTTTGCTCGTCATCCAATCCGTGTTTTGGTTGGAGGTTTTCCTATCGTTTGCTCGCCAATGAATCCGTCAATTTACATAAAAGAGAAAGTACGCAAAACACTGATTGGATGATGAGCAAATGAAAGGCAAACCTCCAACCAAAACGATATCAACAGCCTGAAAAGGAAAGAATGATGGGGGTGCGCAAAACCACTAGCTCAGTGAGGTGATAAGCCGGTCACCCCGACCTTTATACGAAGCATGTATTCCCACTCGCGGTTCATAATATAAAATCCAACATTTCGTCCCACAATAACAATTTCTCAATCAGTATACATATTAATGAAAATAAAAACCTTAGTTCACATTTATCGAATAACACAATTAGTTCAAACAACATGTTATCACATAAAAGAAGCGTGGGTAGTCAATATCCTCCTCGAATTGAGCTCTCCGCCGAGAGACAGTCCAAGCCCGTCACCGTTACTCTAGATAAAATGCACATTAATATTCTTTCTCAACACGCCAAGTGCTAAAGTTCACAATTCAATATCGACGTGAATACTTGAAATGATCAAACATTTAAACATATATGACATGCATGTCCCACACCGGTGACGTTGACTGAGCCTATAATAGACTGATCCATCTAACGATCACCCTCCAGAGTATCAGTATTTGGCAAATGGACAGGTGCCCCGTTAGATCTAACTCACCCGGGTTTGCCAAGCAACGGGCAACTTGGTTGTCACTCTAACTCACCCGAACCGCGACAATTCGAGCTACTTAATCAATGTCGCTCCAACTCACCCGAACCGTGACCAATTCGGGCTACTTAACCTTGGTACCAGACATACATATTCATATGCATCATAAGATGAATAACGACTCAAGTTAGAGTCTTAATTGGCACACAAGAATAACCAGAAATTAATTCTCAAATAATTCACAATAAATGCTATTAGATATCGAGCCGGCAAGGCTCTTCAACATAAGTTAAAATCAATAATACTCATAAAATGGCTAACAGGACTCTAACCCGAGCAATCGAGTTTATCAGACTCTTTACCACATAACATAATACCAAATAATTTTCTTATCAATTAACTAAAACTAAAATAAATGCACATTTATAGAGGGTCCACACTTCCCACAAGAGAAGGCGTTCCCGAATTATCAACTCACAAGGAAGTGATTAACTCTCTCCGGAATCTGAAGTCGGTCCCTTGCCCTTCGTCGATGGTTCTTTACCTAGAAAGGAGATTAGCAATTAAAGACAAATCAAATATAACTAACTATTAGCGGTAACATCACCTTTCATTGCTAAAAACAAATCCTAATCGAGTTCGAACGAGTCGATATTAAATAAAAATGGCATGTAACTCCTTAACATCAGTTCCCAATCCCACATAACCCGTTTCAATACATTAACTAAACGAAACGATAGAAAATAAATTTGAATTCGACATAAAAATTCTGAAATTTTCCAGCTAGCGGCAGTTTACGAGAAAAATCATAACTAATTGTAGAATAATCAGATTGAGGCGTTTCAAGTGGCTACGGAAAGCTAACAAGTTCAGCTACGTAAGAAATTAAGTTTGCAAACTTTAGAGGGCAATAGCTATGTCAAAATCAGTTCGAACAGTCTGCGAATTACCACATACCAAAAAGAAAAACCCCCATAAAATTACAAAACCATGGAAGAAGGAAGCTTAATTCACAGATCACTTACCTCAAAACAACTTAGAAACCACCTAGGATGAGGGTTGTAAGGGAGAAGAATGAGTAGTGGAAGAAGGAAGCTTAATTCACAGATCACTTACCCCAAGCTTAATTCACTCTCTTCTTTCCCCTCTTTTGTTTTTCTTTTCCCGTTCTTCTTTCTTTTCTTTTCTTTTTTTTAACTTTAGCCTTAATAATTATATATCAGGCCATTTAAGTGGGCTGAAACTTTGGGCCACAAAATAAATAAATAAATAAGTTTGAGCTTTCTAAAAAAATCTAGTTGGGCTAAGATAGGGCTGGCCTTTTGGGCCATAAAAATAAATAAATAGGTTTTTGAGCTTTCTAAAAAAAATCTAGTTGGGCTAAGATAGGCCTGGCCTTTTGGGCCATGAAAATAAATAAATAGGTTTTGGGCTTTCTAAAGAAAATCTAGTTGAGCTTAGATATTAAAAAGTATCCCCTCCTCTAAAAAATTTTGGCCTTGAAACATAAACGTACCTAGAGATGAAAAGAGATTTGTATGTTGTTGACTCATGACTGACTCTGGTTCCCAGGTTTCTTCTTCAATTTGATTAGTTCTCCATAGAACTCTCACCATAGGAATGGATTTGTTACGAAGCATTTTCTCTCGGCGATCTATAATTTGAACAGGTTGTACTTCGTACGATAAATTTTCCTTTAATACAACTGGGGGGATATTTGAGCACGTGCGAAGGATCTGGTTCATATTTTCTAAGCATAGAGACATGGAAGACATCGTGAATCTTCGACAATTCAGATGGTAGCTCAATTCGATACGCGACATGACCAATCCTTTGCACGATCGTAAACGGGCCAATATACCTTGGACTCAACTTTCCACGATGGCGGAATCGCAACACGCCCTTCCATGGAGAAACTTTCAGAAAAACTTTATCTCCTTCATTAAACTCCAAATTGCACCTCCTATTATCTGCGTAGCTTTTCTGTCGATCTTGCGCTGCCTTAAGTCTGTCTCGAATAAGTTGTATTTTTGCCTTCGCATCTTCGATAAGCTCTACTTGTTCGATTTGTCTCTCGCCAACCTCATCCCAAAAGAGCGGTGTTCGACACTTTTGGCCTTACAGAGCTTTGTACGGGGGCATTCCAATGCTTGAATGATAACTGTTGTTATAAGCGAACTCCACTAAAGTCACGTACTTATCCCAGCTACCTCCCAAATTCAACACCACTGCGCGTAGTATGTCTTCTAGTGTCTGCATAGTTCTCTCTGACTGTCCATCAGTCTGTGGATGAAATGAGGTACTGAATAGTAATTTTGTACCTAGTGCTTTCTGCAGACTAGGCCAAAAATGGGAAGTGAATCTTGGATCACGATCAGATATGATTGACATATAACTTGGCAAGTTTCTCTAAAGATTCGTTGGTATGCACTGGAAGGAAATGTGCTGATTTCGTCAGACGATCGACAATGACCCTAATTGAGTCATGACCCTTTTGGGTTCGAGGTAAACCAGAAACAAAATCCATTGTGATGTTTTCCCTTTTCCACTTAGGAATAGGTAGTGGTTGAAGCATGCCAGCTGGTTTTTGGTGTTCCGCTTTAATCTGTTGGCACGATAAGCACTTTGATACAAATTCAGCAATGTCCCGTTTCATACGTGCCCACCAATAATGCTTCCGAAGTGTTCTGTACATTTTAGTACTACCAGGATGCATAGCATAGGCTGAAGAATGAGCTTCTTCAAGAATATCTCTACGAACTTCAAGTTCTAATGGAACACAAACACGATTTTTAAAAGTAAGAAGTCCATCATCCCAAATTTGAAATTCAATTTCTTTTCCTTGATTTAGCTTCACCATCTTCTGTTGTAAATGAACATCGTGTGATTGTCTTTCTCGAATTTGCTATAACAAGGTAGGTCTAACCTCGAATTTGGCGATTAAGGCAGAATCATTAGACTTTTCACAATCGAGCGAAATGTATAAAGATTTAAATTGCTCCAACATAGGAAGATAAAAAGATTGAATCAAAGCAAGTGAGGTAGAAGACTTTCTACTCAGAGCATCTGCAACAACGTTCGCCTTGCCAGGATGATAATCGATGATTAAGTCATAGTCACTAATCAACTCCATCCATCGCCTTTGCCTGAGGTTGAGCTCCTTTTGTGTGGTGATATACTTTAAGCTCTTGTGTTCAGTGAAAACCCGACAAGTTGCACTGTACAGATAGTGCCTCCAGATCTTCAATGCAAAGACTATTGCAGCCAACTCTAAATCATGTGTAGGATAATTTTCTTCGTTATTCTTCAATTGCTTTGAAGCGTAGGCAATAACCTTTCCTTCTTGTATGAGAACGCATCCTAATCCTTGTCTCGAGGCGTCGCTATAAATGGTAAATTCTCCAATTGCTGGGTCTGGCAAAGCAAGAATAGGAGCTGAAACGAGTCGTCTTTTCAATTCTTGAAATGCTTCCTTGCATTCTTCACTCCATTCAAATTTTACCCCTGTCCAAGTCAATTTAGTCAAAGATGAAGCTAATAACGAAAAGCCTTTGAGAAACCGTCGATAATATCCAGCAAATCCCAGAAAACTACGAATCTCTGTCACGTTCTTTGGACGCTCCCAATCTAGTATAGCTTGAATCTTCACTGGATCGACGTTGATTCCTTCTTTAGAAATGTGATGACCCAAAAAGCTTACCTCACGAAGCCAAAATTCACACATCGAGAATTTATCATAAATCAGGCTGAGAATGTTCAGAGCAATTCTTAGTTGATGAGAATGCTCATCATCCAATTGAGAATAAATAAGAATGTCATCAATGAAGATGATGACAAACTTATCTAAGTACGGCTGAAAGACCCAATTCATAAGATCCATAAAAGCTGCAGGAGAATTTGTGAGTCCAAAAGGCATAACACAGAATTCAAAATGACCGTATCTGGTTCGAAAAGCAGACTTAGGGATATCAGATTCCCTAATCTTGAGTTGGTGATAACCAGATCGCAAATCAATTTTTGAGAACACAGTTGCTCCTTGCAATTGATCAAACAGATCATCGATTCTTGGAAGAGGATATTTGTTCTTGATTGTCACCTTGTTCAATTGACGGTAGTCGACACATAGGCGAAATGATCCATCTTTCTTCTTGACTAAAAGAACTGGAGCACCCCACGGAGATGTGCTAGGTCGTATGAACCCCTTCTCCAATAATTCCCCAAGTTGTGTCTGGAGTTCCTTGAGCTCATCAGACGACATTCGATATGGAGTAATCGATATAGGTGTGATTCCAGGAAGTACGTCAAAGGAAAAATCAATCTCTCGATTCAGAGGTTGTCCTGGTAAGTCTTCGGGAAAGACATCAGGAAATTCTTTCACGATCGGGATGTCATCTAGTTTAGTTTTAGAAAGAGAAGTATCGATGACAAATGCCAAGAATGCCTCACAACCCTTACACATTAATTTATGCGCAGTTATCATTGAAATAAAAGAGAGGGATCTCGTTTGAAGTTTACCTTCAAAAACAAGTTCTGAGAATCCTGGTCTACGAAAAATAACAAGCTTCTCGTGGCAGTCGAGAATTGCATGATGAGAAGAAAGCCAATCCATGCCAAGAATAACATCAAAATCAATCAAAGGCAACGGTATCAATTCAGCCTCTAGAATGACATCTTTGATCTTCAATGGACAACCAAGGAATACCGAATCATGAAATAGACGCTCTCCAAGAGGGGTATGAACGATGATTCCAGGTGACAAATGAGAGATAGGATAATCTAAGATCGCAGTAAGATCATCCCAGATATAAGACCTATCAGAACCTGAGTCAAATAAAGGTAGACCTGAAGGTCTCCCACAAACACATGGCCTAAAGAAACAATATTAGGTGAGATTGTGATTTAAAAATTCGGAAAGATATAATTTCTTACGAATGTTTTATTCGTAATCAAGTGGTATAACAAGGCGGGGTTAGATCTAGCATGTGAAAATACTCAGATTATAAATTACCTGTCACAACCTTCGGATCTAAGCGAGCCTTTTCCTGGGAAATATGAAATACTCTAGTTTGCTTCCTTCCTTGCATAGGTGATTGAGTACTAGGGCCGCTTGAGGCATCGGGCACTCTGGTAACTGCAGATCGAGTATCTCTGGGTGTAGAATATGTTAGTTTACCACGAAGCTGACCAGAACACTGACTGCTCGCTCCCATAAGCTGAGGACAAGAACTTCGCATATGCCCCGGCTGTCGACACTGAAAACATTCTTGAGGAGCCTTACAGGGGCCATCGTGATATTTTAAGCAATTCTGCCACTTGCGATTTTCACCAACCGATCCCGAGACATTGCTCCCGCCTCTACTAAACTGCTCCCGAGGTTGAGGAAAACTAATAGATACCGAACTTGGTGCGCCACTCGAAGATCCCACACCCTATACACCTTCGATGCATTTCCTGGAAATGCGCTCCCTTGCCTTTTCTTTTGAGATTGTTCTGCAAGTTTATGTCTCGCCTGAACTAAACTTTCTACCCTCAGGGCTTCTTCTACGAGATCGTAAAGACTCTTGTACTTGTCTCCGGACTTGATGCGATCTCGAATATTTAAGTTAAGACCATCTTCAAATCTCTTGCATAAGTCTCTCATCGTATATGACTTAGGAGCTAATTCTCGCAATTCCAGAAATTTGCTTTCGTACTCCACGACCGACATAATGCCTTGAAAGAGGTTGAAAAACTCCTTTCTCTTCTGATCCTTGATGTACTGAGAGAAATATCGATCTTTGAATCGTTCCACAAAGATAGCCCACGTAATACTAACCGAAGATGTCTCTTTTAGATTCTGCCACCATCTTCGTGCATCTGGGTCAACAACTTGGTCGCAATGACCACACAATAATATTCTTCAATCATCAAGGTGTCAAAGGTCTCTGTAATCTCCTTTAACCATGCCCCCGCTTTAGAAGTATCTCTTGCACCGTCAAATTTCGAAGTCCCCATGTTTTCAACTGCTTTCACCAAATCAGGTATAAAAAGTGCACCTCGAGAAGTAGAACTTCCTAAAGCCATTTCTGGAGTAAAAACTGATACATTAGTTGTAGGTTGAATCGGTTCATTAGCACGAAGAACCTCTTCAGTGACAGTAGTAGTCGTATGAGCCGTTGTAGGTGGTGGAACACCATGTATTCGAATGTGATCATAATATAATTGGTACTGCTCCGGTGTCATCATGTGCTCAACCCGCAACTGGGCCTGTGGTTGCTCTACCTGGAAAACCGGCACCCTATGATCAGAATTGATAGGGTCTGTAACCGTCGGAGGAACGACATGATCAGAAGAAACATGTCCTCAAGGTCCACGAGGAACAGAAGAGAGTAGAGGACTCAGAGGATCACGAGGAGCATGTCCTCGACCTCGATGACGAACTTGAGGTGCCATAATGACTGAAAGGAATAAAGGAAAGAAAATGCAAGGTCAACATCAAGGCAATACGATACCTTAGGATGACATAGAAACAAAGTTGGACCCATTGGCTCGACTCAAAAAGAATGAGAATCATAAAACCAGGCTCTGATACCAAGAAAGTTGTCATGCCCCGACCCCAGACAGAACGCGACAATAGCAACGTTAACCATAAATTTCGCGGAATGGGTGTACTCCACTCCACAAAGTTTATAGAAAACGTAAGGCTTGCTATCAAGTACCTGTAGAACTGAACAACTGATAACAACGGGTACAACCCGAGGACATCATCTCATAAAGTATCAACAAGGATTTACAAAGGTACAAAATACAACGATGTAACTTAGTTTAAAGAAAATATACATGAACGATATAACATCGCGAGAGTACCAAAAAGAACATCAAGGGGGTCACCAAATATAAACTATACAATCTCGCCAATGAATCCGTTAATTTACATAAAAGAGAAAGTACCCAAAACACTTATTGGATGATGAGCAAACGATAGGCAAACCTCCAACCAAAACGATATCAACAGCCTGAAAAGGAAAGAATGATGGGGGTGAGTAAAACCACTAGCTCAGTAAGGTGATAAGCTATCACCCCAACCTTTATACGAAGCATGTATTCCCACTCGTGGTTCATAACATAAAATCCATCATTTCGTCCCACAATAACAATTTCTCACTCAGTATACATATTAATGAAAATAAAAACCTTAGTGCATATTTATCGAATAACACTATTAGTTCAAATAACATGTTATCACATAAAAGACGCATGGGTAGTCAATATCCTCCTCGAACTGAGCTCTCCGTCGAGAGACAGTCCAAGCTCGTCACCGTTACTCTAGATAAAATGCACATTAATATTCTTTTCTCAACACGCCAAGTGCTAAAGTTCACAAATCAATATCGACGTGAATACTTGAAATGATCAAACATTTAAACATATATGACATGCATGTCCCACACCGGTGATGTTGACTGAGCCTATAATAGACTGATCCATCTAACGATCACCCTCCAGAGTATCAGTATTTGACAAATGGACAGGTGCCCCGTTAGATCTAACTCACCCGGGTTTGCCAAGCAACGGGCAACTTGGTTGTCACTCTAACTCACCCGAACCGCGACAATTCGAGCTACTTAATCAATGTCGCTCCAACTCACCCGAACCGTGACCAATTCGGGCTACTTAACCTTGGTACCAGACATACATATGCATATGCATCATAAGATGAATAACGACTCAAGTTAGAGTCTTAATTGGCACACAAGAATAACCAGAAATTAATTCTCAAATAATTCACAATAAATGCTATTAGATATCGAGCCGGCAAGGCTCTTCAACATAAGTTAAAATCAATAATACTCATAAAATGGCTAACAGGACTCTAACCCGAGCAATCAAGTTTATCAGGCTCTTTACCACATAACACAATACCAAATAATTTTCTTATCAATTAACTAAAACTAAAATAAATGCACATTTATCGAGGGTCCACACTTCCCACAAGAGAAGGCGTTCCCGAATTATAAACTCACAAGGAAGTGATTAACTCTCTCCGAAATCTGAAGTCGGTCCCTTGCCCTTCGTCGATGGTTCTTTAACTAGAAAGGAGATGAGCAATTAAAGACAAATTAAAGATAACTAACTATTAGCGGTAACATCCCTTTCATTGCTAAAAGCAAATCCTAATCGAGCTCGAACGAGTCGATATTAAATAAAAATGGCATGTAACTCCTTAACATCAGTTCCCAATCCCACATAACCCGTTTCAATACATTAACTAAATGAAACGATAGAAAATAAGTTTGAATTCGACATAAAAATTCTGAAATTTTCCAGCTAGCGGCAGTTTACGAGAAAAATGATAACTAATTGTAGAAAAATCAGATTGAGGCGTTTCAAGTGGCTACGGAAAGCTAATGAGTTCAGCTACGTAAAAAATTAAGTTTACAAACTTTTGAGGTCAATAGCTATGTCAAAATCAGTTCGAACAGTCTGCGAATTACCCACATACCAAAAAGAAAAACCCCACAAAATTACAAAACCATGGAAGAAGGAAGCTTCATTCACACATCACTTACCTCAAAAAAACTTAGGAACCACCTAGGATGAGGGTTGTAAGGGAGAATTTGATCAACAAGGGTTTCTCCTCTTCACTCTCTTCTTTCCTCTCTTTTGTCTTTCTTCTCCCGTTCTTCTTTCTTTTCGTTTTTTAACTTTAGCCTTAATAATTATTTATCAGGCCATTTAAGTGGGCTGAAACTTTGGACCACAAAATAAATAAATAAATAAATAAGTTTGGGCTTTCTAAAAAAAAATCTAGTTGGGCTAAGATATGGCTGGCCTTTTGGGCCATAAAAATAAATAAATAGGTTTTGGGTTTTCTAAAAAATCTAGTTGGGCTATGATAAGGCTGGCCTTTTGGGCCATAAAAATAAATAAATAGGTTTTGGGCTTTCCTTCATCATAATGCTAATTTCCTACATCATGATGCATGTTTTCTATAGCATGATGCACAATTCCTTCATCAGAATGCATACTTCATTCATAATTATGCACATTTCCATCATCATTATGCATATTTCTATCATAATGATGTTCATTTCCATCATCTTGATGATCATTTCCCTCACCACGATGCTCATTTCCTACTTGATAATGCATATTTTCTTCATCATTATACTCATTTCCTATATCATCTATGCTCATTTCCTTCATCATGATGCATATTTTCATCACAAAGATGCTCATTTCCTACACTATTATGCTCATTTCCTTAATCTTGATGCATGTTTCCATCATCGTAATGCTAATTTCCTACGTCATGATGCTCATTTTCTACATCATGATGCATAATTAATTCATCATGATACTCATTTTCTACGTCATAATGAGCATTTCCCTCAACATGATACTCATTTCATTCATCATGATGCAAACTTTTTTCATCATGATACTCATTTCCTACATTATGATGCTCATTTACACCATCATGATGATTGTTTCCATAATCATAATGCTAATTTCCTACATCATGATGCTCATTAACATCATCATGATGATTGTTTCCATCATTGTAATGCTAATTTCCTACATCATGATGCTCATTTTGTACATCATGATGCATAATTCATTCATCATGATACTCATTACCTACGTCATAATGAGCATTTCTCTCATCATGATACTCATTTCATTCATCATGATGCATACTTTCTTCATCATGATACTCATTTCCTACATCATGATGCTCATTTACATCATCATGGTGATTGTTTCAATAGTCATAATGCTAATTCCCTACATCATGATGCTCATTTCGTTCATCGTGATGCATATTTCCTTCGTCATGATGCTCTTGTCCCAACATCATAATGCACATTTCCTTTATCATTTTGCTCATTTCCTTCATTATGATACATGTTTTCTTCATCATGATGCTCATTTCTTTATCATGATTTATATTTCCTTTATAATGATGCTCTTTATTTACATCATGATCCTCATTACTTACTTCATGATGCTCATTTCCATCATTATGATGCTCATTTCCTTAATCAGGATGCTCATTTTCACAATCGTAGTGCACATTTCCTTCTTCATGATGCGTATTTCCTTTATCACGATGCTTATTTCTTAAATCATAAAGCTCATATTCTTCATCATGATTCTCATTTCATTCATCATGATTCTCATTTCCATCATCATGATGCATAAATACTTCATCATGATGATCATATCCTTCACAAAATGCATATGTTCTTCATCATGATGCTCATTTCGTACATCATGATGTTCATTTCCTTCATCATGATGCATATTTCATTCATTATGATACTCATTTCCCTCATCATGATGTAATTTCCATCATCATGATGCTCATTTCCTAAATCATGAAGCTCATTTCCTAAACAATGATGCTCATTTTCTTCATCATGATGATTAATTCCGAATTCATTATGGTCATTTCCTACATCCTGATGTCATTTCCATCATCATGATGCATAATTCCTTAATCATAATTCTCTTTCCTAAGTAATGATGCTTATTTCCTTTTTCAAGTTGCTCATTTCCTTCATCATGATGATTATTTCCTTTATCACGATGCTCATTTCCTTCGTCGTGATGCACATTTCCTTCAGCATGATGCTCATTTCCTTCATCCTGATAGTCATTTCCTACATCATTATGGTCATTTCCTTCATTATGATACTAATTTCCTTCATCATAATACGTATTTCCTTCATCATTATACTTATTTCCTACATTATGATGCTCGTTTCCTTCATCATGATGCATGTTTTTTCATTGTAATGCATATTTCCTTTATCGGGATGCTCATTTCCTATATCATTATGCAGGTTTTCTACACCGTAATGCACAATTCCTTCATAAAAATGCCTACTTCATTCATCATGATGCACATTTTCTTCATCATAATGCTCATTTTCAACATCACTATGCATATTTCCGTCGTCATGATGCATATTTCCATCATCTTGGTGATCATTTACCTCACCATGATGCTCATTTCCTTCATCATGATGATAATTTCCAACATCATTATGCTCATTTCCTTCATCATGATGATCATTTCCTTCATCATGATGATAATTTCCAACATCATTATGGTCATTTCTTAATCATGATGCTCATTTCATTCATCTTAATGCATATTTCCATCACCTTGATGCTCATTTCCTATAAAATTATACATATTTCCTTCATCATGATGATCATTTCCTTCATCGTGATGCTCATTTCCTATGTCATTATGATCATTTCCTTCATCATGATGCATGTCTTTTTCATCATGATGCGTATTTCCTTAATCATGATATTCATTTTCTACATCACGATGCTCATTTTCTTCATCATGATTCATATTTCCTTCATCATTATGTCCATTTCCTTCATCATGATGCTCATTTCCTTCATCACGATGCATATTTCCTTCATCTAGATAATCATTTCCTACATCATTATGGTCATTTCTTCATCATGATGCTCATTTCATTCATCTTGATGAATATTTCCATCATCACGATGCTCATCTCATAAATCATTACATATATTTCCTTCATCATGATGAGCATTTCCTTCATCGTAATGCTCAATTCCTATATCATTATGCTCATTTCCTTCATGTCTTCTTCATCATGACGCTAATTTCTATCGTCATGATGCTAATATACGTCATCATGATGAGTACTTCCTTCATCATGATGCTCAATTCCTAAATCATGATGCTCATTTCATTCATAATGATGCACATTTCCTTCATCATGATGCGTACTTCCTTCTTCATGATGCAAATTTTCATCATAATGATCCTTATTTCAATCATCATGATGCATAAATCCATCATAAAGATGCTCATTTCGTTCATCAATATGTGCATTTCCTTTATCATGATACTCATTTCCAACATCATGATGCTCATTTCCTTCATCATGATTATTACTTCCGAAGTCATTATGGTCATTTTCTTCACCATGATGCTCATTTCATTCATCATGATGCATATTTCCTTCATCATGATGCTCATTTCCAACATTATGATGCTGATTTCCTTCCCCATGATGCATATTTCCTTCATAATGATGCTCATTTCCTATATCATGATGCTCATTTCCTTCATCATGATGTATATTTCCTTCATCATGATGATCATTTCCTATGTCATTATGGTCATTTCTTTTATCATGATGCTCATTTCCTTCATCATGATGCTAATTTTCATCATCATGATGATATTTCCTTCATCGTGATGCCATTTCCTACATCAATATGCTCATTTCTTTCATCATGATGTATATTTCCATCATCATGATGCTTATTTCCTTCTTCATGATACAGAAATCCTTCATCCTGATGCGTATTTCCATCATCTTGATGCATGTTTCATTCAACATGATGCTTATTTCCTTTATCGTGATGCATATTTTCCTTCATCATGATGCACATTTCCTACGCCACGATGAATATTTCCATCATAATGATGCTCATTTCCTTCATCATGATGCTCATTTCCAACATCACGATTCCTATTTTCATCTTCATGATGCTCATTTCCTTCATCATTATGGTCATTTCCTTCACTGTGATCCTAATTTCCTTAATCATTATCCGTATTTCCTTCATCATGATGCTTATTTCCTATACTATGATGCTCATTTCCTTCATCATGATGCATGTTTCTTTCTTGACAATGCATATTTCCTTCATCATGTTGCCCAATTCCTACATCATTATAATCATTTCCTTCATCATGATTCATATTTCCTTTATCATGATTCTCATTTCCTTTATCATGATGCTCATTTCCTTCATCAAGATGATCATTTCCTATGTCATTACGGTCATTTCTTAGTCATGATGCTCATTTCATGCGTCTTAATGCATATTTCTGTCACCAAGTTGCTCATTTCCTACAAAATTATACATATTTCCTTCGTCATGTTGATCATTTCCTTCATCGTGATACTCATTTCCTACGTCATTATGATCATTTCCTTCATCATGATGCATGTCTTCTTCGTCATGATGCTAATATACTTCATCATGATGCGTATTTACTTCATCATGATACTTATTTTCTACATCACGATGCTCATTTTCTACATAATGATGCATATTTCCTTCATCATTATGCTCATTTCCATCTTCATAATGCAAATTTCTTCATAATGATGCTCATTTTCATCATCATGATGGATGAATTCTTCATCATGATGCTCATTTCGATCATCAATATGTGTATTTCCTACATCATGATGCTCATTTCCTTCATCATGATGATTAAATCCGACGTCATTATGGTCAATTCCTTCATCATGATGCTCATTTCATTCATCATGATGCATATTTCCTTAATCATGACGCTCATTTCCTACATGATGATGCTTATTTCTTTCATCATGATGCATATTTCCTTCATAATGACGCATATTACCTTCTTCAAGATACTCATATCCCACATCATGATGTATATTTCCTTCATCATGATGATCATTCCTACGCCATTATGGTCATTTCCTTAGTCATGATGCTCATTTCATTCAATATTATGTAGATTTCCTTCAACGTGATGGTCATTTCTTTCATTGTGATGCTCAATTCCTACATCATTATGCACATTTCCTTTATCATGATGCATGTTTTCTTCATCATGATGCTCATTTCATTCATCATGACACTAATTTTCTTCATCATTATACATATTTCCTTCATCATGATGCTCGTTTCAAACATCATTATGCTCATTTCATTCATCATGATGATTATATCATTCATCATGATGCTCATTTCCTACATCATGCTTCACATTTCCTTCTTCATTATGCTCATTTCCAACATCATGATGATAATTTCTTCATCATTATCCAAATTTTCTTTATAATGATACTCATTTCCATTACCATGATGCATAAATTCTTCATCATGATGCTAATTTCTTTCATCGTTATGCATATTTTCTTTATCATGATACTTATTTCCTTCATCATGATGCTCATTTCCTACATCATGATGCATGTTTCCTTCATCATCATGCTAATTTCCAACATCATGAAACTCATTTCATTCATCATGATGCTATTTCCTACATCACGATACAAACATCATCATGATGCTAATTTCTCTCATCATGACGCAAATTTTTATCATCATGATGCTCATTTCCAACATTATTATGCTTATTTCCATTATCATGATGCATAAATCCTTCAACATGATGCTTATTTCCTTCATCTTAATGCTCACTTCCATCATCATGTTGCTTGTTTCCGTCATCATGAGTCTCATTTCCTACATCATGAAGCTCATTTCCTTCATCATGATGCTCATTTTCTACATTACGATACATATTTTCATCATCATGATGCTCATTACCTTCATCATAATGCATATTTCCTTTATCACGATGCTCATTACTTCGTCATTATTCATATTTCCTTTATTATGATGCTTATTTCCTTCATCTTGATGCTCATTTCCTTCATAATTATGCGTATTTCCTTCATCATAATGCTTTTTTCCTACATTATGATGCTCATTTCCTTCATCATATTGCATGTTTCTTTCATCATAATGTGTATCTCCTTCATCATGATGCTTGCTTCATTCCTTATTATGCGTATTTCCTTTATCATGATGCTAATTTCCTACATCATGATGCATGTTTCCTTCATCATGATGGTCATTTCCTACTGTTGGCGTTTGGATCTTTTGGTTAACGTGAACCGTTAGGGTTCCATACAATTCTATCACAGTAGAATCAGAAACATAGAATTGATTACCTTTTACAGGGTATGTTGAAGAAGAAGGAATCTCGCCGGCGGCCTGTGTAGTCGCACGGTTTTGGCAATAACTTCCTCATCCGATCTCCGATTGGAATGATCTACGTGCCAAAACGATCTTCTCTTCTGTGGCTTTCTACCAGTATATACACGTCAAGTTTGGACTTACACATGATTTTAGAAAAATCGGTGAAGTTGATGGACAAAAATAGTAAACGACATTCCGGTCTTCTGTTGTATTCTTAAGTCACGTCTTGACATTGGTGTGGGCAACGATCTACAAGACGAACTCAGTCTACAACCCTAATCTATCTTTCACATGTTTAGGTGTGTGATTCAGATATCCGGATTGATGAGATTTGCTATTATAGGCTACAACAGGGACCAGGAGGAGAAATTAGGGTTTGGGCCTCCCATTGGGCTTAAGCATCCAAGTTTAGCCCAAAACTTATACTTAAGTCCAATAATAATAAATCATTCATCTAAAGAAATATTATTGCACTGCCACCCTAATCCCAAATTATGTTTGTGAGCTCCTTCTTATTATGAGCCCGTTAAACTCCCCGTGTTTAAGATTCAATGCCCATTAATTAATTAAGTTACTAACAACTCTATTATTTAATATAATTTACCAAGAGTAGTACCACCCAACCTTATTATCATGCTGTAATAAATCCACCTGCAGGGTTTACATGATAATCATTATGAGCTCCTCAAGGGGACATCATCAACCAATTCTGTTAGGACACGGATTCCTTCTACAATCAATAGCACACCATAGACACAACATCATTTCCCAACTCACCGGGCATATTGATTTATACTTTAAATCTCACTCATTGATGAATCAAAGAAATAAATACTGGCTTACGTGTCGAGGTTATTGTATAGGGATTAAGAGTACGAACATCCATAATAACAGAGATCAAGTTCTATTATATAGTCAGTATAAACCGAAATATCTAAACGCGGTCCTATTCAATACACAAAGTGCACTAGTGTACAAATATTATCAAAGCATTGTTCGTACAAAAATCTAGACTTTTAGTATACAATCCAACACCTACATCATGAATCTAATTTCATTCATCATGATGCTTATTTTCCTACATCACGATACAAACATCATCATGACGCTAATTTCCATCATCATGATGCATATTTTCTTCATCATGATGCTCATTTCCTACATCATTATGCTTATTTCCATTATCATGATGCATAAATCCTTCATCATGATGCTTATTTCCTTAATCATGATGGTCACTTCCATTATCATGATGCTTGTTTCCTTCATTATGAGTCTCATTTCCTACATCATGAAGCTCATTCCATTCATCATGGTGCATATTTCCCTTCATCATGATGCTCATTCCCTACATCACGATGCATATTTCCATCATCATGATGCTCGTTACCTTCATCATGATGCTCATTTCCTTCATCATGATGCATATTTCCTTTAACACGATGCTCATTCCTTCGTCATTATGCGTATTTCATTCATCATGATGCTTATTTCTTTCATTAAGCATCATGATCATTTCCCACATCATTATGGTCATTTCCTTCATTATGATGCTCATTTCCTACATCATTATGCGTACTTCCTTCATCATAATTCTTTTTTCCTACATTATGATGCTCATTTCCTTCATCATATTGCATGTTTCTTTCATCATAATGCGTATTTCTTTCATCATGATGCTTACTACATTCCTTATTATGCATATTTCCTTTATCATGTTGCTCATTTCCTACATCATGATGCATATTTCCATCATCATATTACTTATTTCTATCATCTTGATAATCATTTCCCTCATCATGATGCTCATTTCCTTCATCATGATGCATATTTTCTTCATCATGATACACATTTCTACATCATTATGATCAATTCCTTCATCATGATGCATATTTCCTACATCATTATGTTCATTTCCTTCATCATGATGCTCATTTCCTTCACCATGATGCGTTGTTCCATCATTATAATGCTCATTTACTACATTATTATGCTCATCTCCTTCATCATGATGCATGTTTCCATCATCATAATTTTAATTTCCTTCATCATGATGCTCATTTCGTTCATCATGGTACATTTTTACTTCATCATGATGCTCATTTCCTACATCATAATGCATATTTCCTTCATGATGATGCTCATGTCTTTTTATCATGATGCTCATTTCCTTAATCACGATGCTCATTTTCTACATCATGATGCTTTTTTCCATCATCATTATGTATAAATCCTTTATCAAGATGCTTATTTCCTTCATCATGGTGCTCATTTCCAGCATCATGATACTTGTTTCCTTTATCATGATACTCATTTCCTACGTCATGATGCACAATTCCTTCATCAGAATGCATACTTCATTCATCATTATGCACATTTCCTTCATCATAATGCTCATTTCCTATATCATGACGTATATTTTCATCATCATGATGCTCATTTCCATCATCTTGATGATCATTTCCCTCACCATAATGCTCATTTCCTTCATCATGATGCATACTTTCTTCATCATGATCCTCATTTCCTACATAATGATGCTCATTTCCTTTATTATGATCCATATTTCCTTCATCATGATGATAATTTCCTACACTATTATGCTCATTTGATTCATCATTATGCATGTTTCCATCGTCGTAATGTTAATTTCCTACATCATGATGCTCATTTCATACATCATGATGCATAATTCCTTAATCATGATACTCATATCCAACGTCACAATGCATAATTCCTTCATGATGCTCTTTATCTACATCGTGATGCTCATTCCCTACATCATGATGCTCATTTCCATCATTATGATGTACATTTCCGTCATCATGATGCTCATTTTCACAATCGTGATGCTCATTTCCTTCTTTATTATGTGTATTTCCTTCATCACGATGCTTATTTTTTATATCATAAAGCTCATATTCTTCATCATGATTCTCATTTCATTCATCCTGATTCTCATTTCCGTCATTATGATGCATAAATCCTTCATCATGATGCTCATTTCCTTCATCATGATGCATATTTCATTTATCATGATACTCATTTCCCTCATCATGATGCTCATTTCCTAAATCATGATGCACATTTTCTAAACAATGATGCTCATTTCATTAATTATGATGATTAATTTTGACGTCATTATGGTCATTTCCTATATCCTGATGCACATTTTCATCATCGTGCTGCATATTTCCTTATTCATAATTCACTTTCCTAAGTAATGATGCTTATTTCCTTGTTCATGTTGCTCATTTCCTTCATCATGATGCTTATTTCCTTTATCACGATGCTCATTTCCTTCGTCGTGATGCACATTTCCTTCAGCATGATGCTCATTTCCTTCATCCTGATAGTCATTTCCTACATCATTATGGTCATTTCCTTCATTATGATGCTAATTTCCTTCATCATAATACGTATTTCCTTTATCATTATACTTATTTCCTACATTATGATGCTCGTTTCCTTCATCATGATGCATGTTTTTTCATTGTAATGCATATTTCCTTCATCAAGATGCTCATTTCCTACATCATGATGCACATTTTCTACACCTTAATGCACAATTCCTTCATAAAAATGCCTACTTCATTCATCATGATGCACATTTCCTTCATCATAATGCTCATTTTTAACATAACTATGCACATTTCCAACATCATTATGGTCATTTCCTTCGTCGCTGCTCATTTCCTTCATCACGATGCATATTTCCATCATAATAATGCTCATTTCGTACACTATTATGCTCATTTCCTTCATCATGATGCATGTTTCCATAATCGTAATGCTAATTTCCTACATCATGATGCTCATTTTGTTCATCATGATGCATAATTCCTTCATCAAGATACTTATTTCCTACATCATAGTTCATTTTTCCTTCATCATGATGCTCATTCCCTTTGTCAGGATGCTCATATCCTTCATTATTATGCATGTTTTCTTCATCATGATTCATATTTTCCTTACAACGATGCTCTTTATCTATATTGTGATGCTCATTCCCTACATCGTAATGCTCATTTCAATCATCATGATGCTCATTTACTTCATCATGATGCTCATTTTCTTCTTCATGACGCGTATTTCTCTCATCACGATGCTTATTTCTTATATCATAAAGCTCATATTCTTCATAATGATTCTCATTTCTTTCATTATGATTCTCATTTCCATCATCATGTTGCATAAGTCCTTCATCATGATGCTCATATCCTTCATCAAGATGCATACGTCCTTCGTCATGATGCACATTTACATCATCATAATGCTCATTTTCTTCATCGTGATGCATATTTCATTTATAATGATAATCATTTCCTTCATCATGGTGCTCATTTCGTTCATCATTATGCGTATCTCCTCTATCATAATGCTCATTTCCATCAGCATGATGATTAATTCCGACGTCATTATAGTCATTTCCTGCATCCTGATGTTTATTTCTATCATAATGATGCAAATTTCCTTATTCATGATTCTCTTTCCTAAGTCATGATGCTTATTTACTTCTTCATGTTGCTCATTTCCTTTATTATGATGCTTATTTCCTTTATCATGATGTTCATTTCCATCATCATGATGCTTATTTCCTTCATCATGATGCTCATTTCCTTCATCATGATGTTCATTTCCTACGTCAAGATGCTCATTTCCTTCATCATGATTCATATTTCCTTCATCATTATGCTTATTTCCTTCATCATGATGCTCATTTCCTACATTATGATGCATATTTCCTTCATCTAGATAATCGTTTCCTACGTCATTATGGTCATTTCTTCATCATGATGCTCATTTAATTCATCTTGATGAATATTTCCATCATCATGATGCTCATTTGCGAAATCATTATATATATTTCCTTCATCATAATGTTCATTTCCATCATCGTGATGATCATTTCCTTCATTGTAATGCTCAATTCCTACATCATTATGCTCATTTCCTTCATGTCTTCTTCATCATGATGCTAATATACGTCATCATGATGCGTACTTCCTTCATCTTGATGCTCAATTCCTAAATCATGATGCTCATTTCAATCATCATGATGCGTACTTCCTTCACCATGATGCTCATTTCAAACATCATGACGATCATTTCCTTCATTATGATGCAAATTTTCATCATAATGATCCTCATTTCAATCATCATGATGCATAAATCCAACATAATGATGCTCATTTTGTTCAACAATATGTGAATTTCCTTTATCATGATACTCAATTCCAACATCAAGATGCTCATTTCCTTCATCATGATTATTACTTCCGAAGTCATTATGGTCATTTTCTTCACCATGATGCTCATTTCATTCATCATGATGCATATTTCCTTCATCATGATGCTCATTTCCAACATTATGATGCTGATTTCCTTCACCATAATACATATTTCCATCATAATGATGCTCATTTCCTATATCATGATGCTCATTTCCTTTATCATGATGTATATTTCCTTCATCATGATTATTAATTTCGAAGTCATCGTGGTCATTTTCTTCATCATGATGCTCATTTCATTCATCATGATGCATATTTCCTTCATCATGATGCTCATTTCCTATATAATGATGCTGATTTTCTTCACCATGATGCGTATTTCCTTTATAATGATGCTCATTTCCTATATCATGATGCTCATTTCCTTCATCATGATGATCATTTTCTAAGTCATTATGATCATCTCTTTTATTATGATGCTCATTTCATTCATCATGATGCTAATTTCCATCGTCATGATGATATTTCCTTTATCGTGATGCTCATTTCCTACATCAATATGCTCATTTCTTTCATCATGATGTATATTTCCATCAACATGATGCTTATTTCCTTCATCATGATAAAGAAATCCTTTATCCTGATGCGTATTTCTGTTATCTTGATGCATGTTTCATTCAACATGAAGCTCATTTCCTACATCATGATGCTCATTTCCTTTATTGTGATGCATATTTTCCTTCATCATGATGCACATTTCTATGTCACGATGAATATTTCCATCATAATGATGCCTATTTCCTTCATCATGATAATCATTTCCTACATCACGATTCCTATTTCCATCTTAATGATGTTCATTTCCTTCATCATGATGCTCATTTCCTTCATCTTGTTTATAATTTCCTTCATCATTATGGTCATTTCCTTCACTATGATGCTAATTTCCTTCATCATTATCTGTATTTCCTTCATCATGATGCTTATTTCCTACATTATGATGCTCATTTCTTTAATCATGACGCATGTTTCTTTCATCACAATGCATATTTCCTTCATCATGATGCCCAATTCCTACTCATTTCCTTCATCATGATTCATATTTCCTTTATCATGATGCTCATTTCCTTTATCATGATGCTCATTTCCTTCATCAAGATGATCATTTCCTACGTCATTATGGTCATTTCTTAATCATGATGATAATTTCATTCATCTTAATGCATATTTCAGTCACCTTGATGCTCATTTTCTGCAAAATTATACATATTTCCTTCATCATGATGATCATTTCCTTCATCGTGATGCTCATTTCCTACGTCATTATGATCATTTCCTTCATCATGATGCATGTCTTCTTCATCATGATGCGTATTTCCTTCATCATGATATTCATTTTCTACATCACGATGCTCATTTTCTTCATCATGATTCATATTTCCTTCATCATTATGTCCATTTCCTTCATCATGATACTTATTTCCTTCATCACGATGCATATTTCCTTCATCTAGATAATCATTTCCTACGTCATTATAGTCATTTCTTCATCATGATGCTCATTTCATTCATCTTGATGAATATTTCCATCATCACGATGCTCATTTCATAAATCATTATATATATTTCCTTCATCATGATGAGCATTTCCTTCATCGTAATGCTCAATTCCTACATCATTATGCTCATTTCCTTCATGTCTTCTTCATCATGACGCTAATTTCTATCGTCATGATGCTAATATACGTCATCATGATGCGTACTTCCTTCATCATGATACTCAATTGCTAAATCATGATGCTCATTTCATTCAAAATGATGCACATTTCCTTCATCATGATGCGTACTTCCTTCATCATGATGCAAATTTTCATCATAATAATCCTTATTTCAATCATCATGATGCATAAATCCATCATAAAGATGCTCATTTCGTTCATCAATATGTGCATTTCCATTATCATGATACTTATTTCCAACATCATGATGCTCATTTCCTTCGTCATGATTATTACTTCCGAAGTCATTATGGTCATTTTCTTCACCTTGATGCTCATTTCATTCATCATGATGCATGTTTCTTCATCATGATGCTCATTTCCAACATTATGATGCTGATTTCCTTCACCATGATGCATATTTCCTTCATAATGATGCTCATTTCCTATATCATGATGCTCATTTCCTTCATCATGATGATCATTTCCTATGTCATTATGGACATTTCTTTTATCATGATGCCCATTTCCTTCATCATGATGCTAATTTTCATCATCATGATGATATTTCCTTCATCGTGATGCCATTTCCTACATCAATATGCTCATTTCTTTCAACATGATGTATATTTCCATCATCATGATGCTTATTTCCTTCTTCATGATACAGAAATCCTTCAACCTGATGCGTATTTCCGTCATCTTGATGCATGTCTCATTCAACATGATGCTCATTTCCTTTATCGTGATGCATATTTTCCTTCATCATGATGCACATTTCCTACGCCACGATGAATATTTCCATCATAATGATGCTCATTTCCTTCATCATGATGCTCATTTCCTACATCACGATTCCTATTTTCATCTTCATGATGCTCATTTCCTTCATCATTATGGTCATTTCCTTCACTGTTAAGCTAATTTCCTTCATCATTATCCGTATTTCCTTCATCATGATGCTTATTTCCTACACTATGATGCTCATTTCCTTCATCATGATGAATGTTTCTTTCTTGACAATGCATATTTCCTTCATCATGATGCCCAATTCCTACATCATTATACTCATTTCCTTCATCATGATTCATATTTCCTTTATCATGATTCTCATTTCCTTCATCATGATGATCATTTCCTTCATCAAGATGATCATTTCCTACGTCATTATGGTCATTTCTTAATCATGATGCTCATTTCATTCGTCTTAATGCATATTTCCGTCACCAAGTTGCTCATTTCCTACAAAATTATACATATTTCCTTCATCATGCTGATCATTTCCTTCATCGTGATACTCATTTCCTACGTCATTATGATCATTTCCTTCATCATGATGCATGTCTTCTTCATCATGATGCTAATATACTTCATCATGATGCGTATTTACTTCATCATGATACTTATTTTCTACATCACGATACTCATTTTCTACATAATGATGCATATTTCCTTCATCATTATGCTCGTTTCCATCTTCATAATGCAAATTTCTTCATAATGATGCTCATTTTCGTCATCATGATGGATGAATTCTTCATTATGATGCTCATTTTGATCATCAATATGTGTATTTCCTACATCATGATGCTCATTTCCTTCATCATGATGATTAAATCCGACGTCATTATGGTCAATTCCTTCATCATGATGCTCATTTCATTCATTATGATGCATATTTCCTTAATCATGACGCTCATTTCCTACATGATGATGCTTATTTCCTTCATCATGATGCATATTTCCTTCATCATGACGCATATTTCCTTCTTCAAGATACTCATATCCCACATCATGATGTATATTTCCTTCATCATGATGATCATTTCCTACGCCATTATGGTAATTTCCTTAGTCATGATGCTCATTTCATTCAATATTATGTAGATTTCCTTCAACATGATGATCATTTCCTTCATTGTGATGCTCAATTCCTACATCATTATGCACATTTCCTTCATCATGATGCATGTTTTCTTCATCATGATGCTCATTTCATTCATCATGACACTAATTTCCTTCATCATTATACATATTTCCTTCATCATGATGCTCGTTTCAAACATCATTATGCTCATTTCATTCATCATGATGATTATTTCCTTCATCATGATGCTCATTTTCTACATCATGCTTCATATTTCCTTCTTCATTATGCTCATTTCCAACATCATGATGATCATTTCTTCATCATTATCCAAATTTTCTTTATAATGATACTCATTTCCATAACCATGATGCAAAAATTCTTCATCATGATGCTAATTTCTTTCATCGTTATGCATATTTCCTTTATCATGATACTTATTTCCTACATCTTGATGCTCATTTCCTTTATCAAGATGATCAATTTCGACATCATTATGGTCATTTCATTCATCATGATGCTCATTTCCTACATCATGATGCATGTTTCCTTCATCATGATGCTCATTTCCAACATCATGAAACTCATTTCATTCATCATGATGCTTATTTCCTACATCACGATACAAACATCATCATGATGCAAATTTTCATCATCATGATGCTCATTTCCAACATTATTATGCTTATTTCCATTATCATGATGCATAAATCCTTCAACATGATGCTTATTTCCTTCATCTTAATGCTCACTTCCATCATCATGTTGCTTGTTTCCGTCATCATGAGTCTCATTTCCTACATCATGAAGCTCATTTCCTTCATCATGATGCATATTTCCCTTCATCATGATGCTCATTTTCTACATCACGATACATATTTTCATCATCATGATGCTCATTACCTTCATCATGATTCTCATTTCCTTCATCATGATGCATATTTCCTTTATCACGATGCTCATTACTTCGTCATTATTCATATTTCCTTTATCATGATGCTTTTTTCCATCATCATTATGCATAAATCCTTTATCAAGATGCTTTTTTACTTCATCATGGTGCTCATTTCCAGCATCATGATGCTTGTTTCCTTCATCATGATACTCATTTCCTATGTCATGATGCACAATTCCTTCATCAGAATGCATACTTCATTCATCATTATGCACATTTCCTTCATCATAATGCTCATTTCCTACATCATGATGCATATTTCCATCATCATGATGCTCATTTCCATCATCTTGATGATCATTTCCCTCACCATAATGCTCATTTCCTTCATCATGATGCATACTTTCTTCATCATGATCCTCATTTCCTACATCGCTCATTTCCTTTATCATGATGCATATTTCCTTCATCATGATGATAATTTCCTACACTATTATGCTCATTTGCTTCATCATTATGCATGTTTCCATCGTCGTAATGTTAATTTCCTACATCATGATGCTCATTTCATACATCATGATGCATAATTCCTTAATCATGATACTCATTTCCAACGTCACAATGCATAATTCCTTCATGATGCTCTTTATCTACATCGTGATGCTCATTCCCTACATCATGATGCTCATTTCCATCATTATGATGTACATTTCCGTCATCATGATGCTCATTTTCACAATCGTGATGCTCATTTCCTTCTTCATTATGTGTATTTCCTTCATCACGATGCTTATTTTTTATATCATAAAGCTCATATTCTTCATCATGATTCTCATTTCATTCATCCTGATTCTCATTTCCGTCATTATGATGCATAAATCCTTCATCATGATGCTCATTTCCTTCATCATGATGCATATTTCATTCATCATGATACTCATTTCCCTCATCATGATGCTCATTTCCTAAATCATGATGCACATTTCCTAAACAATGATGCTCATTTCATTTATTATGATGATTAATTCCGACGTCATTATGGTCATTTCCTATATCCTGATGCACATTTTCATTATCATGCTGCATATTTCCTTATTCATAATTCACTTTCCTAAGTAATGATGCTTATTTCCTTGTTCATGTTGCTCATTTCCTTCATCATGATGCTTATTTCCTTTATCACGATGCTCATTTCCTTCGTCATGACGCACATTTCCTTCAGCATGATGCTCATTTCCTTCATCCTGATAGTCATTTCCTACATCATTATGGTCATTTCCTTCATTATGATGCTTATTTCCTTCATCTTAATACGTATTTCCTTCATCATTATACTTATTTCCTACATTATGATGCTCGTTTCCTTCGTCATGATGCATGTTTTTTCATTGTAATACATATTTCTTTCATCAGGATGCTCATTTCCTACATCATGATGCACGTTTTCTACACCGTAATGCACAATTCCTTCATAAAAATGTCTACTTCATTCGTCATGATGCACATTTCCTTCATCATAATGCTCATTTTCAACATCACTATGCATATTTCCGTCGTCATGATGCTTATTTCCATCATCTTGGTGATCATTTCCCTCACAATGATGCTCATTTCCTTCATCATGATGATAATTTCCAACATCATTATGGTCATTTCCTTCGTCGCTGCTCATTTCCTTCATCACGATGCATATTTCCATCATAATAATGCTCATTTCATACACTATTATGCTCATTTCCTTCATCATGATGCATGTTTCCATAATCGTAATGCTATTTTCCTACATCATGATGCTCATTTTGTTCATCATGATGCATAATTCCTTCATCAAGATACTTATTTCCTACATCATAGTTCATTTTTCCTTCATCATGATGCTCATTCCCTTTGTCAGGATGCTCATATCATTCATTATTATGCATGTTTTCTTCATCATGATTCATATTTTCCTTAAAATGATGCTCTTTATCTATATTATGATGCTCATTCCCTACACAGTAACGCTCATTTCAATCATCATGATGCTCATTTCCTTCATCATGATGCTCATTTTCACAATCGTGATGCTCATTTTCTTCTTCATGATGCGTATTTCTCTCATCACGATGCTTATTTCTTATATCATAAAGCTCATATTCTTCATATTCTTCATCATGATTTTCATTTCTTTCATTATGATTCTCATTTCCATCATCATGTTGCATAAGTCCTTCATCATGATGCTCAAATCCTTCATCAAGATGCATACGTCCTTCGTCATGATGCCCATTTACATCATCATAATGCTCATTTTCTTCATCATGATGCATATTTCATTTATAATGATACTCATTTCCTTCATCATGATGCTCATTTCCATCACCATGATGCATAAATCCTTCATCATGGTGCTCATTTCGTTTATCGTTATGCGTATTTCCTCTATCATAATGCTCATTTCCTTCAGGATGATGATTAATTCCGACGTCATTATGGTCATTTCCTGCATCCTGATGTTTATTTCTATCATAATGATGCAAATTTCCTTATTCATGATTCTCTTTCCAAAGTCATGATGCTTATTTACTTCATCATGTTGCACATTTCCTTCATTATGATGCTTATTTCCTTTATCATGATGCTCATTTCCATCATCATGATGCTTATTTCTTCATCATGATGCTCATTTCCTTCATCATGATGTTCATTTCCTACATCATGATGCTCATTTCCTTCATCATGATTCATATTTCCTTCATCATTATGCTTATTTCCTTCATCATGATGCTCATTTCCTACATTTCGATGCATATTTCCTTCATCTAGATAATCGTTTCCTACGTCATTATGGTCATTTCTTCATCATGATGCTCATTTCATTCATCTTGATGAATATTTCCATCATCATGATGCTCATTTGCGAAATCATTATATATATTTCCTTCATCATGATGTTCATTTCCATCATCGTGATGATCATTTCCTTCATTGTAATGCTCAATTCCTACATCATTATGCTCATTTCCTTCATGTCTTCTTCATCATGATGCTAATATACGTCATCATGAAGCATACTTCCTTCATCATGATGCTCAATTCCTAAATCATGATGCTCATTTCAATCATCATGATGCGTACTTCCTTCACCATGATGCTCATTTCAAACATCATGACGATCATTTCCTTCATCATGATGCAAATTTTCATCATAATGATCCTCATTTCAATCATCATGATGCATAAATCCATCATAATGATGCTCATTTTGTTCAACAATATGTGCATTTCTTTTATCATGATACTCATTTCCAACATCATGATGCTCATTTCCTTCATCATGATTATTAATTCCGAAGTCATCATGGTCATTTTCTTCATCATGATGCTCATTTCATTCATCATGATGCATATTTCCTTCATCATGATGCTCATTTCCTACATGATGATGCTGATTTTCTTCACCATGATGCGTATTTCCTTTATAATTATGCTCATTTCCTATATCATGATGCTCATTTCCTTCATCATGATGTATATTTCCTTCATCATGATGATCATTTCCTAAGTCATTATGATCATCTCTTTTATCATGATGCTCATTTCATTCATCATGATGCTAATTTCCATCGTCATGATGATATTTCCTTTATCGTGATGCTCATTTCCTACATCAATATGCTCATTTCTTTCATCATGATGTATATTTCTATTAACATGATGCTTAATGAAGGAAATAAGCATCATGATGAAGGAAATATGCAAAATGATGAAGGAATGAGCATCTTGTTAAAGGAAATATGCATCATGATGAAGGAAATGAGCATCATGATGAAGGTAACGAGCATCTTGATGATGGAAATATGCATCGTGATGTTGGAAATGAGCATCATGATGAAGGAAAATATGCATCATGATGAAGGGAATATGCTTCATGATGTAGGAAATGAGACTCATGAAGGAAACAAGCATCATGATAATGGAAATAAGCATCATAATGAAGGAAATAAGCATCATGATGAAGGATTTATGCATCATGATAATGGAATTAAGCATAATGATGTAGGAAATGAGCATCATGATGAAGAAAATATGCATCATGATGGTGGAAATTAGCGTCATGATGATGTTTGTATCGTGATGTAGGAAAATAAGCATCATGATGAATTAAATTAGATTCATGATGCATGTGTTGGATTATATACTAAAAGTGTAGATTTTTGTATGAACAATGATTTGATAATATTTGTACAATAGTGCAGTTTGTGTACTTAATAGGACCACATTGAGATCGTTCGGTTTATACTGACTATATAATAGAACTTGATCTCTGTTATTATAGATGTTCATACTCTTAATCTCTATACAATAACCTCGACACGTAAGCCAGTATTTATTTCTTTGATTCATCAATGGGTGAGATTTAAAGTATAAATCAATATGCCTGGTGAGTTGGGAAATGATGTTGTCTCTATGGTGTGCTATTGATTGTAGAAGGAATCCGTGTCCTAACGGAATTGGTTGATGATGTCCCCTTGAGGAGCTCATAATGATTATCATATAAACCCTGCAGATGGATTTGTTCTAGCATGATAATAAGGTTGGGTGGTACTACTCTTGGTAAATTATATTAATTAATAGAGTTGTCAGCAACTTAATTAATTAATGGGCATTGAATATTAAACACATGGAGATTAACGGGCTCATAATAAGAAGGAGCCCATAAACGTAATTTGGGATTAGGGTGGTCGTGCAATAATATATCTTTAGTGGAATGATTTATTATTATTGGACTTGAGTATAAGTTTTGGGATAAACATGGATGCTTTAAGCCCAATGGGAGACCCAAACCCTAATTTCTCCTCCTGATCCCTGTTGTAGCCTATATAATAGCCAATCTCATCAATCCGAATATCTGAATCACACACCTAAACACCTGAAAGACAGATTAGGGTTGTAGACTGAGTTGTCTTGTTGATCGTTGCCCACACCAATGTCAAGACGTGGCTTAGGAATACAACAGAAGACCGGAAGGTCATTTACTGTTTCTGTACGTCAACTTCACCGATTTTTCTAAAATCATGTGTAAGTCCAAACTGGACGTGTGATATATTGGTAGAAAGCCACAGAAGAGAAAATCGTTTTGGCACGTAGATCATTCCAATCAGAGATCGGATGAGGAAGTTATGGCCAAAACCGTGTGACTGCGCAGGACACCGGCGAGATTCCTTCTTCTTCAACATACCCTGCGAAAGGTAATCAATTCTATGTTTATGCTTCTACTATGATATAATTGTATGGAACCCTAACGGTTCACGTTAACAAAAAGATCCAAACGCCAACAGTAGGAAATGACCATCATGATGAAGGAAACATGCATCATGATATAGGAAATTAGCATCATGATAAAGAAAATATGCATAATAAGGAATGAAGTAAGCATCATGATGAAGGTGACACGCATTATGATGAAAGAAACATGCAATATGATGAAGGAAATGAACATCATAATATAGGAAAAAAACATTATGATGAAGGAAATACGCATAATTATGAAGGAAATGACCATAATGATGTAGGAAATGATCATTAAGATGAAGGAAATAAGCATCATGATAAAGGAAATATGAATAATGATGAAGTAATGAGCATCGTGATAAAGGAAATATGCCTCATGATGAATGAAATGAGCATCATGATGTTTGAAACGAGCATCATGATGAAGGAAATATGCATCATGATGAAGGAAATTAGCGTCATGATGAATGAAATTAGCATCATGATGAAGAAAACATGCATCATGATGAAGGAAATGTGCATAATGATGTAGGAATTGAGCATCACAATGAAGGAAATGCTCATCATGTTGAAGGAAATATGCATAATGATGAATGAAATGAGCATCATGACTAAGGAAATGACCATAATGACGTAGGAAATGATCATCATGATAAAAGAAATATACATCATGATGAGGGATATGAGTACCTTGAAGAATGAAATATGCATCATGATGAAGGAAATATGCATCATGATGAAGGAAATAAGCATCATCATGTAGGAAATGAGCATCATGATTAAGGAAATATGCATCATGATGAATGAAATGAGCATCATGATGAAGGAATTGACCATAATGACGTCGAATTTAATCATAATGATGAAGGAAATAAGCATCATGATGTAGGAAATACGCATATTGATGATCGAAATGAGCATCATGATAAAGAATTCATCCATCATGATAATGAAAATGAGCATCATTATGAAGAAATTTGCATTATGAAGAAGGAAATGAGCAAATGAAGAAGGAAATATGCATCATTATGTAGAAAATGAGCATCGTGATGTAGAAAATGAGTATCATGATGAAGGAAATACGCATCATGATGAAGTATATTAGCATCATAATGAAGAAGACATGCATCAGGATGAAGGAAATGATCATAATGATGTAGCAAATGAGCATCACGATGAAGGAAATGATCATCATGATGAAGGAAATATGTATAATTTTGTAGGAAATGAGCAACAAGGTGACGGAAATATGCATTAAGATGAATGAAATGAGCATCATGATTAAGAAATACCATAATGATGTAGATAATGATCATATTGATGAAGGAAATGAGCATCATGATGAAGGAAATGAGAATCATGATAAAGGAAATATGAATCATGATGAAGGAAATGAGTATAATTATGTAGGAATTGGTTATCATGATGAAGGAAATATGCATTGTGATGAAAGAAACATGAATCATGATGAAGGAAATGAGCATCATAGTGTAGGAAATAAGCATCATGATGAAGGAAATACGGATAATGATGAAGAAAATTATCATCATAGTGAAGGAAATGACCATAATGATGAAGGAAATGAGCATCATGATAAAGGAAATGAGCATCATCAAGATGAAAAATAGGAATTGTGATGTAGAAAATGAGCATCATGATGAAGGAAATGAGCATCATTATGATGGAAATATTCATCGTGCCGTAGGAAATGTGCATCATGATGAAGGAAAATATGCATCACGATAAAGGAAATGAGCATCATGATGTCGGAAATGGGCATCGTGTTGAATGAAACATGCATCAAGATGACGGAAATACTCATCAGGATGAAGGATTTCTGTATAATAATGAAGGAAATAAGCATCATGATGATGGAAATATACATCATGATGAAAGAAATGAGCATATTAATGAAGGAAATGAGCATCACGATAAAGGAAATATCATCATGATGATGGAAATTAGCATCATGATGAATGAAATGAGCATCAAGATAAAAGAAATGACCATAATGACAATGGAAATGATCATCATGATGAAGAAAATATACATCATGATGAAGGAAATGAGCATCATGATATAGGAAATGAGCATCATTATGAAGGAAATAAGCATCATGGTGAAGGAAATCAGCATCATCATGTAGGAATGAGCATCATAATGAAGGAAATACGCATCATGATGAATGGAATGAGCATCATGATGAAGAAAATGACCATAATGACTTCGGAATTAATAATCATGATGAAGGAAATGAGCATTATGATGTTGGAAATGAGTATCATGATAAAGGAAATGCACATATTGATGAACGAAATGAGCATCATTATGATGGATTTATGCATCATGATGATGGAAATGAGGATCATTATGATGAAAATTTGCATCATGATGAAGGAAATGATCATCATGATGTTTGAAATGAGCATCATGAGAAGTACGCATCATGATGTTAGAAATTAGCATCATGATGAAGGAAATATGCATCGTTATGAATGAAATGAGCATCATGATGAAGGAAGTACGCATCATGATGACGTATATTAGCATCATGACGATAGAAATTAGCATCATGAAGAAGAAGACATGAAGGAAATGAGCATAGTGATGTAGGAATTAAGCATTACGATGAAGGAAATGATCATCATGATGATGGAAATGAGCATCATGATGAAGGAAATATATAAAATGATTTCGAAAATGAGCATCATGATGATGGAAATATTCATCAAGATGAATGAAATGAGCATCATGATGAAGAAATGACCATAAAGACGTAGGAAATGATTATCTAGATGAAGGAAATATGCATCATGATGAAGGAAATGAGCATCATGATGAAGGAAATGGGCATAATGATGAAGGAAATATGAATCATGATGAAGAAAATGAGCATCGTGATGTAAAAAATGAGTATCATGATGAAGGAAATACGCATCATGATGAAGTATATCAGCATCATGATGAAGAAGACATGCATTATGATGAAGGAAATGATCATAATGACGTAGGAAATGAGCATCACGATGAAGGAAATGATCATCATGATGAAGGAAATATGTATAATTTTGTAGGAAATGAGCATCAAGGTGACGGAAATATGCATTAAAATGAATGAAATGAGAATCATGATTAAGAAATGACCATAATGACATAGGAAATGATCATCTTGATGAAGGAAATGAGAATCATGATTAAGGAAATGAGCATCATGATAAAGGAAATATGAATCATGATGAAGGAAATGAGTATAATGATGTAGAAATTGGGCATCATGATGAAGGAAATATGCATTGTGATGAAAGAAACATGCATCATGATGAAGGAAATGAGCATCATAGTATAGGAAATAAGCATTATGATGAAGGAAATACAGATAATGATGAATGAAATTAGCATCATAGTAAAGGAAATTACCATAATGATGAAGGATATGATCATCAAGATGACGAAAATAAGCATCATGATGAAGGAAATGAGCATCATGAAGATGGAAATAGGAATCGTGAGGTAGGAAATGAGCATCATGATGAAGGAAATGTGCATCATTATGATGGAAATATTCATCGTGACGTATGAAATGTGCATCATGATGAAGGAAAATATGCATCACGATAAAGGAAATGAGCATCATGATGTAGGAAATGAACATCATGTTGAATGAAACTTGCATCAAGATGACGGAAATACGCATCAGGATGAAGGATTTCTGTATCATGATGAGGGAAATAAGCATCATGATGATGGAAATATCCATCATGATGAAAGAAATGAGCATATTGATGTAGGAAATGAGCATCACGATGAAGGAAATATCATCATGATGATGGAAATTAGCATCATGATGATGGAAATTAGCATCATGATGAATGAAATGAGCATCAAGATAAAAGAGACGACCATAATGACATTGGAAATGATCATCATGATGAAGAAAATATACATCATGATGAAGGAAATGAGCATCATGATATAGGAAATGAGCATCATTATGAAGGAAATAAGCATCATGGTGAAGGAAATCAGCATCATCATGTAGGAATGAGCATCATAATGAAGGAAATACGCATCATGATGAATGGAATGAGCATCATGATGAAGAAAATGACCATAATGACTTCGGAATTAATAATCATGATGAAGGAAATGAGCATTATGATGTTGGAAATGAGTATCATGATAAAGGAAATGCACATATTGATGAACGAAATGAGCATCATTATGATGGATTTATGCATCATGATGATGGAAATGAGGATCATTATGATGAAAATTTGCATCATGATGAAGGAAATGATCATCATGATGTTTGAAATGAGCATCATGAGAAGTACGCATCATGATGTTAGAAATTAGCATCATGATGAAGGAAATATGCATCGTTATGAATGAAATGAGCATCATGATGAAGGAAGTACGCATCATGATGACGTATATTAGCATCATGACGATAGAAATTAGCATCATGAAGAAGAAGACATGAAGGAAATGAGCATAGTGATGTAGGAATTAAGCATTACGATGAAGGAAATGATCATCATGATGATGGAAATGAGCATCATGATGAAGGAAATATATAAAATGATTTCGAAAATGAGCATCATGATGATGGAAATATTCATCAAGATGAATGAAATGAGCATCATGATGAAGAAATGACCATAAAGACGTAGGAAATGATTATCTAGATGAAGGAAATATGCATCATGATGAAGGAAATGAGCATCATGATGAAGGAAATGGGCATAATGATGAAGGAAATATGAATCATGATGAAGAAAATGAGCATCGTGATGTAAAAAATGAGTATCATGATGAAGGAAATACGCATCATGATGAAGTATATCAGCATCATGATGAAGAAGACATGCATTATGATGAAGGAAATGATCATAATGACGTAGGAAATGAGCATCACGATGAAGGAAATGATCATCATGATGAAGGAAATATGTATAATTTTGTAGGAAATGAGCATCAAGGTGACGGAAATATGCATTAAAATGAATGAAATGAGAATCATGATTAAGAAATGACCATAATGACGTAGGAAATGATCATCTTGATGAAGGAAATGAGAATCATGATTAAGGAAATGAGCATCATGATAAAGGAAATATGAATCATGATGAAGGAAATGAGTATAATGATGTAGAAATTGGGCATCATGATGAAGGAAATATGCATTGTGATGAAAGAAATATGCATCATGATGAAGGAAATGAGCATCATAGTATAGGAAATAAGCATTATGATGAAGGAAATACAGATAATGATGAATGAAATTAGCATCATAGTAAAGGAAATTACCATAATGATGAAGGATATGATCATTAAGATGACGAAAATAAGCATCATGATGAAGGCAATGAGCATCATGAAGATGGAAATAGGAATCGTGAGGTAGGAAATGAGCATCATGATGAAGGAAATGTGCATCATTATGATGGAAATATTCATCGTGACGTATGAAATGTGCATCATGATGAAGGAAAATATGCATCACGATAAATGAAATGAGCATCATGATGTAGGAAATGAGCATCATGTTGAATGAAACTTGCATCAAGATAACGGAAATACGCACCAGGATGAAGGATTTCTGTATCATGATGAGGGAAATAAGCATCATGATGATGGAAATATCCATCATGATGAAAGAAATGAGCATATTGATGTAGGAAACGAGCATCACGATGAAGGAAATATCATCATGATGATGGAAATTAGCATCATGATGATGGAAATTAGCATCATGATGAATGAAATGAGCATCATGATAAAAGAGATGACCATAATGACATAGGAAATGATCATCATGATGAAGGAAATATACATCATGATGAAGGAATTGAGCATCATGATATAGGAAATCAGCATCGTTATAAAGGAAATACGCATCATGGTGAAGGAAATCAGCATCATCATATAGGAAAGGAAATGAGCATCATGATATAGGAAATGAGCATCATTATAAAGGAAATACGCATCATGGTGAAGGAAATCAGTATCATCATATAGGAAATGAGCATCATGACGAAGGAAATATGCATCATGATGAATGAAATGAGCATCATGGTGAAGAAAATGACCATGATGACTTAGAAATTAATAATCATGATGAAGGAAATGAGCATCATGATGTTGGAAATGAGTATCATGATAAAGGAAATGCACATATTGATGAACAAAATTAGAATCATTATGATGGATTTATGCATCATGATGATTGAAATGAGGATCGTTATGATGAAAATTTGCATCATGATGAAGGAAATGATCATCATAATGTTTGAAATGAGCATCACGATGAAGGAAGTACGCATCATGATTATAGAAATTAACATCATGATGAAGGAAATATGCATCATTATGAATGAAATAGCATCATGATTTAGGAATTGAGCATCATGATGAAGGAAGTACGCATCATGATGACGTATATTAGCATCATGACGATAGAGATTAGCTTCATGATAAAGAAGACATGAAGGAAATGAGCATAATGATGTAGGAATTGAGCATTACGATGAAGGAAATGATCATCATGATGATGGAAATGAACATCATGATAGAGTAAATATATATAATGATTTCGGTAATGAGCATCATGATGATGGAAATATTCATCAAGATGAATGAAATGAGTATCATGATGAAGAAATGACCATAATGATGTAGGAAACGATTATCTAGATGAAGGAAATATGCATCATGATGAAGGAAATGAGCATCATGATGAAGGAAATGGGCATAATGATGAAGGAAATATGAATCATGATGAAGGAAATGAGCATCATGATATAGGAAATGATCATGATGAAGGAAATGATCATCATGATGAAGGAAATAAGCATCATGATGATGGAAATTAGCATCATGATAAAGGAAATAAGCATCATGATGAAGGAAATGAGCAACATGAAGAAGTAAATAAGCATCATGACTTAGGAAAGAGAATCATGAATAATGAAATTTGCGTCATTATGATAGCAATGAGCATCATGATGCAAGAAATGACCATAATGACGTCAGAATTAATCATCATGCTGAAGGAAATGAGCATTATGATAGAGGAATACACATAACGATGAACGAAATGAGCACCATGATGAAAGATTTATGCATCATGGTGATGGAAATAAGCATCATGATGAAGGAAATGAGTATCATTATAAATGAAATATGCATCATGATTAAGAAAATGAGCATCATGACGAAGGACGTATGCATCTTGATGAAGGATATGAGCATCATGATGATGGAAATGAGAATCATAATGAAAGAAATGAGAATCATGATGAAGAATATGAGCTTTATGATATAAGAAATAATCATCGTGATGAGTGAAATACACGTCATGAATAAGGAAATGAGCATCACGATTGTGAAAATGAGCATCATGATAAAGGAAATGAGCATCATGATGATTGAAATGAGCATCATGATGTAGGGAATGAGCATCACAATATAGCTAAAGAGCATCATTGTGAGGGAAATATGAATCATGATGAAGAAAACATGCATAATAATGAAGGAAATGAGCATCATGACAAAGGGAATGAGCATCATGATGAAGGAAAAATGCACCGTGATGTAGGAAATGAGTATCTTGATGAAGGAATTATGCATCATGATGAACAAAACGAGCATCATGATGTAGTAAATTAGCATTACGACGATGAAAACATTTATCATGATGAAAGAAATGAGCTTAATAGTGTACGTAATGAGCATTATGATGGAAATTTGCATCATGATGAAGGAAATGAGCAGCGATGAAGGAATTGACCATAATGATGTAGGAAATTATCATCATGATGAAGGAAATATGCATCATGATGAAGGAAATGAGCATCACGATGTAGGAAATGAGTATCATGATAAAGAAAGTACGCATCATGATGAAGGAAATGAGCATCATGATGAGGGAAATGATCACCTAGATGATGGAAATAAGCATTATGACGACGGAAATATGCATCGTAATGTTTAAAATGAGCATTATGATGAAGGAAATGTGCATCATGATGAATGAAGTAGGCATTTTTAAAAAGGAATTGTACATTACGGTGTAGAAAACGTGCATCATGACGTAGGAAATGAGCATCATGATGAAGGAAATATGCATTACAATGAAAAAACATGCATCATGATGAAGGAAATGAACATCATAACGTAGGAAATAAATATCATAATGAAGGAAATAAGTATTATGATGAAGGAAATTAGCATCATAATGAAGGAAATGACCATAATGATGTAGGAAATGACCATCAAGATGAAGGAAATGAGCATCATGCTGAAGGAAATATGCATCACGACGAAGGAAATGAGCATCGTGATAAAGAAAATAAGCATTATGATGAAGGAAATGAGCAACATGAAAAAAGAAATAAGCATCATTAATTAGTAAAGAGAATTATGATTAAGGAAATATGCATCATGATGATGGAAATGAGCTTCAGGATGTAGGAAATGACCATAATGAAGTCGGAATTAATCATCATGATGAAGAAAATGAGCATCATGGTTTAGGAAATGAGCTTCATGATTTAGGAAATGATTATCATGATGATGGAAATTAGCATCATGATGAGCAAAATGAGTATCATGATGAATGAAAAATTCATCATGATGAAGGAAATGAGCATCATGATGTACGAAATGAGCATCATGCCGAAGAACATATGCATCTTGATGAAGGATATGATCATCATGATGAAGGATTTATGCATCATGATGATGGAAATGATAATCGTGATGAAAGAAATGAGAATCATGATGAAGAATTTGAGCTTTATGAATTAAGAAATAAGCATTGTGATGAAGGAAATACGCATCATGAAGAAGGAAATAAGCACCACGATTGTGAAAATGAGCATCATGATGAAGGAAATGAGCATCATAACGATGGAAATGAGGATCATGATGTAGGGAATGAGCATCACGATGTAGACAAAGAGCATCATTATAAAGGAAATATAAAATATAATAAAGAAATGAGCATCATGATGAAGAAAACACGCATCATAATGAAGGAAATGAGAATCATGATAAAGGAAACGTGCATCATGATGTTGGGACAAGAGCATCATGACGTGGATATTGAGGTTCCACAAGCGGTGCTCCCTGATAGTGTATTTAAAGAAAGGAAATATGCATCACGATGAACGAAATAAGCATCATGATGTAGGGAATTAACATTATTACTATTGAAACAATCATCATGATGTAGGAAATGAGTATCATGATGAAGAAAGTATGCATCATGATGAATGAAATGGGTATCATGATAAGGGAAATGCTCATTATGACGTAGGGAATGAGCATCATGATGAATGAATTATGCATCATGATGTACTAAATGATCATAATGATGTAGGAAATTAGCATTGCGATGATGGAAACAATCATCATGATGATGTAAATGAGCATCATGATGTAGGAAATTAGCATTATGATTATGGAAACATCATCATGATGGTGTAAATGAGCATCATGATGTAGGAAATGAGTATCATGATGAAGAAAATATGTATCATGATGAATGAAATGAGTATCATGAAGAGGGTAATGCTCATTATGACGTAGGAAATGAATATCACGATGAATGAATTATGCATCATGATGTACAAAATGAGCTTCATGATGTAGGAAATTAGCACTATGATGATGGAAACGTGCATCATGATGAAGGAAATGAGCATAATAGTGTAGGGAATGAGCATCATTATCATTAAAATACGCATCATGATGAAGGAAATGAGCATCGATGATGGAAATGACCATAATGATGTAGGAAATTATCATCATGATGAAGGAAATATGCATCATATAAAGGGAATGAGCATCAAGATATAGGAAATGAGTATCATGATGAAAAAAATATGCATTATCAAGAAGGAAATGAGCATCATGGTGAGGGAAATGATCATCAAGATGATGGAAATGAACATCATGATGATAGAAATATGCATCATGATGTAGGAATTGAGCATTATGATGATGGAAATGTGTATAATGATGAATGAAGTATGCATTCTAATGAAGGAATTGTGCATCATGATGTAGAAAACATGCATCATGATGTAAGAAATGAGCATCATGATGAAGAAAATATGCATTATGATGAAAGAAACGTGCATCATGATGAAGGAAATGAGCATCATAATGTAGGAAGTAAGTATCATGATGAAGGAAATACGTAATATGATGAAAAAATTAGCATCATAATGAAGGAAATGACCATATGATGTAGGAAATGATCATTAAGATGAACGAAATGAGCATCATGATTAACGAAATGTGCATCATGATGTAGAAAATTAGCAATATGATTATGGAAACAATCATCATGATGTTGTAAATGAGCATCATGATGTAGAAAATGAGTATCATGATGAAGAAAGTATGCATCATGATGAATGAAATGAGTATCATGATGAGGGAAATGAGCATCATGATGATGTTAATGAGCATCATGACGAAGGACATATGCATCTTGATGAAGGATATGAGCATCATGATGAAGGATTTATGCATCATGATGATGGAAATGAGAATCATAATGAAAGAAATGAGAATCATGAAGAATATGAGCTTTATGATATAAGAAATAAGCATCGTGATGAGTGAAATACGCGTCATGAAGAAGGAAATGAGCATCTTGATTGTGAAAATGAACATCATGATGATTGAAATGAGCGTCATGTTGTAGGGAATGAGCGTCATTATATAGATAAAGAGCATCGTTGTATGGGAAATATGAATCATGATGAAGAAAACATGCATAATAATGAAGGAAATGAGCATCATGATAAAGGGAATGAGCATCATGATAAAGGAAAAATGCAGTATGATGTAGGAAAGAATCCTGATGAAGGAATTATGCATCATGATGAACAAAATGAGCATCATGATGTAGGAAATTAGTATTACGATGATAGAAACATGTATCATGATGAAGGAAATGAGCATAATAGTGTAAGGCATGATCATTATTATGATGGAAATATGCATCATGATGAAGGAAATGTGCAGCGATGATGGAAATGACCATAATGATGTAGGGAATTATCATCATGATGAAGCAAATACGCATCATGATGAAGGAAATGAGCATCATGATGTAGGAAATGAGTATCATGATGAAGATAGTATGCATCATGATGAAGGAAATGAACATCGTGGTGAGAGAAATGATCACCAAGATGATGGAAATAAGCATCATGATGACGGAAATATGCATCATGATGTTGAAAATGAGCATTATGATGAAGGAAATGTGCATCATGATGAATGAAGTAGGCATTTTTATGATGGAATTGTGCATTACGATGTAGAAAACGTGCATCATGATGTAGGAAATGAGCATCATGATGAAGGAAATATGCATTAGAGTGAAAAAACATGCATCATGATGTAGGAAATGAGCATCATAATGTAGGAAATAAGTATCATGATGAAGGAAATACGTATTATGATGAAAGAAATTAGCATTATAATGAAGGAAATGACCATAATGATGTAGGAAATGATCATCTAAATGAAGGAAATGAGCATCATGCTTAATGAAATATGCATCACGACGAAGTAAATGGCCATCGTGATAAAGAAAATAAGCATCATGATGAAGGAAATGAGCAACATGAAAAAGGAAATAAGCATCATTACTTAGGAAAGAGAATTATGATTAAGGAAATATGCATCATGATGATGGAAATAAGAATCAGGATGTGGGAAATGACCTTAATAAAGTCGGAATTACTCATCATGATGAAAAAATGTGCATCATGGTTTAGGAAATGAGCTTCATGATTTAGGAAATGAGCATCATGATGATGGAAATTAGCATCCTGATGACGGAAATGAGTATCATGATGAATGAAATATGCATTATGATGAAAGAAATGAGCGTCATAATGTACGAAATGAGCATCATGACGAAGGATATATGCATCTTGATGAAGGATATGAGCATCATGATGATGGAAATGAGAATCATGATGAAGAATATGAGCTTTATGATTTAAGAAATAAGCATCGTGATGATGGAAATACGCATCATGAAGAAGGAAATGAGCACCACGATTGTGAAAATGAGCATCATGATGAAGGAAATGAGCATCATAATGATGGAAAAGAGCATCATGATGTAAGGAATGAGCATCACGATGTAGATAAAGAGCATCATTATAAAGGAAATATAAATCATGTTAAAGAAATGAGCATCATGATGAAGAAAACATGCATCATGATAAGGAAATGTGCATCATGATGTTGGGAAAGAGCATCATGACGAAGGAAATATGCATCATGATGAAAGAAATGAATATCATGATGTAGGGAATTTGCATTATGACTATGGAAACAATCATCATGATAATGTAACTGAGCATCATGATATAGGAAATGAGTTTCATGATGAAAAAAGCATGCATCATGATGAATTAAATGAGTATCATGATTAGGAAATGCTCATTATGACGTAGGAAATGAGTATCATGATGAATGAATTATGCATTATGATGTACAAAATGAGCATCATGATGTACGAAATTAACATTACTATGATGGAAACATGCATCATGATGAAGGAAATGAGCATAATAGTGTAGGAAATGAGCATCATTATGATGAAAATACGCATCATGATGAAGGAAATGAGCATTGATGATGGAAATAACCATAATGGTGTAGGAAATTATCATCATGATGAAGGAAATATGCATCATGATAAAGGGAATAAGCATCAAGATATAGGATATAAGTATCATGATGAAGAAAATATGCATTATCAAGAAGGAAATGAGCATCTTGGTGAGGGAAATGATCATCAAGATGATGGAAATGAATAACATGATGATAGAAATATGCATCATGATGTAGGAAATGAGCATTATGATGATGGAAATGTGCATAATGATGAATGAAGTATGCATTCTGATGAAGGAATTGTACATCATGATGTAGAAAATATGCATTATGATGTAGGAAATGAGCACCATGATTAAGGAAATATGCATTATGATGAAAAAAACGTGCATCATGATAAAGGAAATGAGCATCATAATGTAGGAAGTAAATATCATTATGAAGGAAATGACCATAATGATGTAGGAAATAATCATTAAGATGAACAAAATGAGCATCATAATGAACGAAATGTGCATCGTGATGTAGGAAATTAGGATTATGATTATGGAAACATCATATTGATGATGTAAATAAGCATCATAATGTAGGAAATGAGTATCATGATGAAGAAAGTATGCATCATGATGAATGAAATGAGTATCATGATGAGGGAAATGCTCATTATGACGTAGGAAATGAGTATCATGATGAATGAATTATGCATCATTATGTATAAAATGAGCATCATGATGTAGGAAATTAGCATTATGATTATGGAAACATCATCATGATGGTGTAAATGAGCATCATGATGTAGGAAATGAGTATCATGATGAAGAAAGTATGTATCATGATGAATGAAATTAGTATCATGAAGAGGGAAATGCTCATTATGACGTAGGAAATGAGTATCATGATGAATGAATTATGCATCATGATGTACAAAATGAGCATCATGATGTAGGAAATTAGCACTATGATGATGGAAACGTGCATCATGATGAAGGAAATGAGCATAATAGTGTAGGAAATGAGAATCATTATCATTAAAATACGCATCATGATGAAGGAAATGAGCATCGATGATGGAAATAACCATAATGATGTAGGAAATTATCATCATGATGAAGGAAATATGCATCATATAAAGGGAATGAGCATCAAGATATAGGAAATAAGTATCATGATGAAGGAAATATGCATTATCAAGAAGGAAATGATCATCATGGTGAGGGAAATGATCATCAAGATGATGGAAATGAACATCATGATGATAGAAATATGCATCATGATGTATGAATTGAGCATTATGATGATGGAAATGTGCATAATGATGAATGAAGTATGCATTCTGATGAAGGAATTGTGCATCATGATGTAGAAAACATGGATCATGATGTAGGAAATGAGCATCATGATGAAGGAATATGCATTATGTTGAAAGAAACGTGCATCATGTTTAGGGAAATGAGCATTATAATGTAGGAAGTAAGTGTCATGATGAAGGAAATGCGTAATATGATGAAAGAAATTAGCATCATAATGAAGAAAATGACCATAATGATGTAGGAAATGAGCATCATGATTAACGAAATGTGCATCATGATGTAGAAAATTAGCAATATGATTATGGAAACAATCATCATGATGATGTAAATGAGCATCATGATGTAGGAAATGAGTATCATGATGAAGAAAGTATGCATCATGATGAATGAAATGAGTATCATGATGAGGGATATGAGCATCATGATGATGTTAATGAGCATCATGACGAAGGACATATGCATCTTGATGAAGGATATGAGCATCATGATGAAGGATTTATGCATCATGATGATGGAAATGAGAATCATAATGAAAGAAATGAGAATCATGATGAAGAATATGAGCTTTATGATATAAGAAATAAGCATCGTGATGAGTGAAATACGCGTCATGAAGAAGGAAATGAGCATCTTGATTGTGAAAATGAGCATCATGATGATTGAAATGAGCGTCATGTTGTAGGGAATGAGCATCATTATATAGATAAAGAGCATCGTTGTAAGGGAAATATGAATCATGATGAAGAAAACATGCATAATAATGAAGGAAATGAGCATCATGATGATTGAAATGAGCATCATGTTTTAGGGAATGAGCATCATGATATAGATAAAGAGCATCGTTGTAAGGGAAATATGAATCATGATGAAGAAAACATGAAAAATAATGAAGAAAATGAGCATCATGATAAAGGGAATGAGCATCATGATGAAGGAAAAATGCACTATGATGTAGTAAAGAATCCTGATGAAGGAATTATGCATCATGATGATCAAAATGAAAATCATGATGTAGGAAATTAGCATTACGATGATAGAAACATGTATCATGATGAAGGAAATGAGCATAATAGTGTAAGGAATGATCATTATTATGATGGAAATATGCATCATGATGAAGGAAATGTGCAGCGATGATGGAAATGACCATAATGATATAGGGAATTATCATCATGATGAAGTAAATATGCATCATGATGTAGGAAATGAGTATCATGATGACGAAAGTATGCATCATGATGAAGGAAATGAACATCATAGTGAGAGAAATGATCACCAAGATGATGGAAATAAGAATCATGATGTTGAAAATGAGCTTTATGATGAAGGAAATGTGCATCATGATGAATGAAGTAGGCATTTTTATGAAGGAATTGTGCATTACGATGTAGAAAACGTGCATCATGATGTAGGAAATGAGCATCATGATGAAGAAAATATGCATGACAATGAAAAAACATGCATCCTGATGAAGGAAATGAGCATCATAATGTAGGAAATAAGTATCATGATGAAGGAAATACATATTATGATGAAAGAAATTAACATTATAATGAAGGAAATGACCATAATGATGTAGGAAATGATCATCTAGATGAAGGAAATGAGCATCATGCTTAAGGAAATATGCATCACGATGAAGGAAATGGGCATCGTGATAAAACAAATAAGAATCATGATGAAGGAAATTAGCAACATGAAAAAGGAAATAAGCATCATTACTTAGGAAAGAAAATTATGATTAAGGAAATATGCATTATGATGATGGAAATGAGAATTAGGATGTAGGAAATGACCTTAATGAAGTCGGAATTACTCATCATGATGTAAAAATGAGCATCATGGTTTAGGAAATGAGCTTCATGATTTAGGAAATGAGCTTCATGATGATGGAAATTAGCATCATGATGACAGAAATGAGTATCATGATGAATGAAATATGCATCATGATGAAGCAAATGAGCATCATGATGTATGAAATGAGCATCATGACGAAGGACATATGCATCTTGGTGAAGGATATGAGCATCATGATGATGGAAATGAGAATCATGATGAAAGAAATGAGAAACATGATGAAGAATATGAGCTTTATGATTTAAGAAATAAGCATCGTGATGATGGAAATACGCATCATGAAGAAGGAAATGAGCACCACGATTGTGAAAATGAGCATCATGATGAAGGAAATGAGCATCATAATGATGGAAAAGAGCATCATGATGTAGGGAATGAGCATCACGATGTAGATAAAGAGCATCATTATAAATGAAATATAAATCATGATAAAGAAATGAGCATCATGATGAAGAAAACACGCATCATAATGAAGGAAATGAGCATCATGATAAAGGAAATGTGCATCATGATGTTGGGAAAGAGCATCATGACGAAGGAAATATGCATCATGATGAACGAAATGAGCATCATGATGTAGGGAATTAGCATTATGACTATGGAAACAATCATTACGATGATGTAACTGAGCATCATGATGTAGTAAATGAGTATCATGATGAAGAAAGTATGCATCATGATGAATGAAATGAGTATCATGATGATGGAAATGCTCATTATGACGTGGGAAATGAGTATCATGATGAATAAATTATGCATCATGGTGTACAAAATGAGCATCATGATGTAAGAATTAACATTACGATGATGGAAACATGAATCATGATGATGTTAATGAGCGTCATGATGTAGGAAATTAGCATTATGATTATGGAAACAATCATCATGATGATGTAAATGGGCATCATGATGTAGGAAATGAGTATCATGATGAAGAAAGCATGCAACATGATGAATTAAATGAGTATCATGATTAGGCAAATGCTCATTATGACTTAGGAAATGAGTACCATGATGAATGAATTATGCATCATGATGTACAAAATTAGCATCACGATGTAGGAAATTAGCATTGCGATGATGGAAACATGCATCATGATGAAGGAAATGAGCATAATAGTATAGGAAATGAGCATCATTATGATGAAAATACGCATCATCATGAAGAAAATGAGCATTGATGATGGAAATAACCATAATGAGCATCTTGATGAGGGAAATGAGCATCATTATGATGAAAATACGCATCATGATGAAGAAAATATGCATTATCAAGAAGGAAATGAGCATCTTGGTGAGGGAAATGAACATCATGATGATAGAAATATGCATCATGATGTAGGAAATGAGCATTATGATGATGAAAATGTGCATAATGATGAATGAAGTATGCATTCTGATGAAGGAATTGTACATCATGATATAGAAAACATGCATTATGATGTAGGAAATGACCATAATAATTAAGGAAATATGAATTATGATGAAAGAAACGTGCATCATGATGAAGGAAATGAGCATCATAATATAGGAAGTAAGTATCATGATGATGGAAATGACCATAATGATGTAGGAAATGATCATTAAGATGAACAAAATGAGCATCATGATGAACGAAATGTGCATCATGATGTAGGAAATTAGGATTATGATTATGGAAACATCATCATGATGATGTAAATGAGCATCATCATGTAGGAAATGAGTATCATGATGAAGAAAGTATGCATCATGATGAATGAAATGAGTATCATGATGAGGGAAATGCTCATTATGACGTTGGAAATGAGTATCATGATGAATGAATTATGCATCATGATGTATAAAATGAGCATCATGATGTAGAAAATTAGCATTACGATGATGGAAACATGCATCATGATGAAGGAAATGAACATAATAGTGTAGGAAATGAGCATCATTATTATGAAATACGCCTCATGATGAAGGAAATAAGCATCGATGATAGAAATGGCCATAATGATGTAGGAAATTATCATCATGATGAAGGAAATATGCATCATGATAAAGGAAATGAACACCAAGATATAGGAAATGAGTATCATGATGAAGAAAATATACATTATGATGAAGGAAATGATCATCATGGGAAGGGAAATGATCATCAAGATGATGGAAATGAACATCATGATGATAGAAATATGCATCATGATATAGGAAATGAGCATTATGATGATGGAAATGTGCATAATGATGAATGAAGTATGCATTTTGATGAAGGAATTGTGCATCATGATGTAGAAAACATGCATCATGATGTAAGAAATGAGAATCATGATGAAGGAAATATGCCTTATGATGAAAGAAACGTGCATCATGATGAAGGAAATGAGCATCATAATGTTGTAAGTAAGTATCATGATGAAGGAAATACGTAATATGATGAAAGAAATTAGCAGCGTAATGAAGGAAATGACCATAATGATGTAGGAAATGATCATCAAGATGAACGAAATGAGCATCATTATGAAGGAAATGTGCATCACAACGAAGGAAATGAGCATCATGTTAAATGAAATATGCATCATGATGAAGGAAATGAACATCATGAATATGAAAATATGCATCGTGATGTAGGAAATAGCATCATGATGAAGGAAATGAGCATCATGATGATGGAAATATGCATCGTGATGTAGGAAATGAGCATCATGATGAAGGAAAATATGCATCATGATGAAGGAAATGAGCATAATGATGAAGTTAATGTGCATCATGATGAATGATATGAATTTCACGATGTAGGAAATGAGCATCACAAAGAAGGAACATGCATCATGATGTAGGAAATGAGCATCATGATGAAGGAAATATTCATCATGATGAATTAAATGAGCATTGAGATGAAGGAAATGACCATAATGACCTCGGAATCAATCATCATGATGAAGGAATGAGCATCATGTTGTAGGAAATGAGTATCATGATAAAGGAAATACGCATAATAATGTACGAAATTAACATCATGATGATGGAAATGAGCATCGTTATAAAGAAAATTAGTATCACGATGAAGGAACTGATCATCATGATGATGGAAATAAGCATAATGAATAAAAAACAGCATGATATAGGAAATGAGCATCATGATGAAGGAAATGAGCATCATGATAAGGGAAATATCCATTATGATGAACGAAATGAGCGTCATGATGTAGGAAATTAGCATTATGATGATTGAAACATGCATCATGATGAAAGAAATGAGCATAATAATGTATGAAATGAGTATCATTATGATGGAACTACGCATATGGTGAAGGAAATGAACATCATTATTAAGGAAATGACCATAATGATGTCGGAAATTAATATCATGATGTAGGAAATATGCGTCATGATGAAGAAATGAGCATCATAAGGTAGGAAATGCGTATCATGATGAAGAAAATATGCAATATAATGAAAGAAATGAGCATCATGATGAGGGAAATGATCATCATGATTATGGAAATGAGCAACTTGATCATGGAAATGTGCATCATGATGTAGGAAATGAGCATCATGATTAAGGAAATTTGCGTCATGAGAAATGAAGTAAGCATTATGATGTAGGAGATGTGCATCATTATGTTGAAATCATACATCATTATGTTGGAAATGAGCATCATGATGAAGGAAATATGCAATTTGAAGAAAGAAACATGCATCAAGAAATGAGCTTCATAATGTAGAAAAATAGCATTATAATGAAAGAAATTCGCATAATGATGAAGGACATGAGCATCATAATGAAGGAAATGACCAAAATGATGTAGGAGATGATCATCAAGATGAATGAAATAAGCATCATGATAAAGTAAATATGCATCATGATGAAGGAATGAACATGATGATAAAGGAAATATGCATCATGATGAAAGAAATGAGCGTCATGATAAAGGAAATGAGCATCATGATGATGGAAAATGTATCGTGGTTTAGGAAATGAGCATCATGATGAAGGGAAATATGCATCATGATAAAGGAAATGAGCATCATGAAGTAAACAAGCATCATGATGATAGAAATGAGCATCATTGTCACCCCCCGACCCCAGACAGAACGCGACAACCGCCATGTTAATCATAAATTTCGCGGAATGGGTGCACTCCACTCCACAAAGTTTATAGAAAACGTAAAGCTTGCTATCAAGTACCTGTAGAACTGAACAAATGATAACAACGGGTCAACCCGAGGACATCATCTCATAATGTATCAATAAGGATTTACAAAGGTACAAAATACAACGATGTGGGTAGTCAATATCCTCCTCGAATTGAGCTCTCCGTCGAGAGATAGTCCAAGCCCGTCACCGTTACTCTAGATAAAATGCACATTAATATTCTTTCTCAACACGCCAAGTGCTAAAGTTCACAATTCAATATGGACGTGAATACTTGAAATGATCAAACATATAAACATATATGACATAAATGTCCCACACCGGTGACGTTGACTGAACCTATAATAGACTGATCCATCTAACGATCACCCTCTAGAGTATTAGTATTTGGCAAATGGACAGGTGCCCCGTTAGATATAACTCACCCGGGTTTGCAAGCAACGGCAACTTGGTTGTCACTCTAACTCACCCGAACCGTGACAATTTGGGCTACTTAATCAATATCGCTCCAACTCACCCAAACCGTGACCAATTCGGGCTACTTAACCTTGGTACCAGGCATACATATGCATATGCATCATAAGATGAATAACGACTCAAGTTAGAGTCTTAATTGGCACACAAGAATAACCAGAAATCAATTCTCAAATAATTCACAATAAATGCTATCAGATATCGAGCCGGCAAGGCTCTTCAACATAAGTTAAAATCAATAATACTCATAAAATGGCTAACAGGACTCTAACAAGAGCAATCGAGCCAATCAGGCTCTTTACCACATAACACAATACCAAATAATTTTCTTATCAATTAACTAAAACTAAAATAAATGCACATTTATCGAGGGTCCACAATTCCCACAAGAGAAGGCGTTTCCGAATTATCAATTCATAAGGAAGTGATTAACTCTCTCCGGAATCTGAAGTCGGTCCCTTGCCCTTCGTCGATGGTTCTTTACCTAGAGAGGAGATTAGCAATTAAAGACAAATCAAATATAACTAACTATTAGCGGTAACATCACCTTTCATTGCTAAAAACAAATCCTAATCGAGTTCGAACGAGTCGATATTAAATAAAAATGGCATGTAACTCCTTAACATCAGTTCCCAATCCCACATAACCCGTTTCAATACATTAACTAAACGAAACGATAGAAAATAAATTTGAATTCGACATAAAAATTCTGAAATTTTCCAGCTAGCGGCAGTTTACGAGAAAAATCATAACTAATTGTAGAATAATCGGATTGAGGCGTTTCAAGTGGCTACGAAAAGCTAACGAGTTCAGCTATGTACAGAAATTAAGTTTGCAAACTTTCGAGGGCAATAGCTATGTCAAAATCAGTTCGAACAGTCTGCCAATTACCCACATACCAAAAAGAAAAACCCCACAAAATTACAAAATCATGGAAGAAAGAAGCTTAATTCACACATCACTTACCTCAAAACAACTTAGAAACCACCTAGGATGAGGGTTGTATGGGAGAATTTGATCAACAAGGGTTTCTCCTCTTCACTCTCTTCTTTCCCCTCTTTTGTTTTTCTTCTCCCGTTCTTCTTTCTTTTCTTTTTTTTTAACTTTAGCCTTAATAATTATATATCAGGCCATTTAAGTGGGCTGAAACTTTAGACCACAAAATAAATATATAAATAAGTTTGGGCTTTCTAAAAAAAATCTAGTTGGGCTAAGATAGGGCTGGCCTTTTGGGCCATAAAAATAAATAAATAGGTTTTGATCTTTCTAAAATAAATCTAGTTGGGCTAAGATAGGGCTGGCCTTTTGGGCCATAAAAATAAATAATTAGGTTTTGGGCTTTCTAACAAAAATCTAGTTGGGTCAAGATATTATAAAGTATCCCCTCCTCTAAAAAATTTCGTCCTCGAAACATGAACGTACCTAGAGATGAAAAGAGATTTGGATGTTGTTGACGCATGACTGACTCTGGTTCCCATGTTTCTTCTTCAATTTGATCACTTCTCCATAGAACTCTCACCATAGGAATGAATTTGTTACGAAGCATTTTCTCTCGGCGATCTACAATTTGAACAGGTTGTACTTCGTACGATAGATTTTCCTTTAATACAACTGGGGATATTTGAGCACGTGCGAAGGACATGGTTCATATTTTCTAAGCATAGAGACATGGAAGACATCGTGAATCTTCGACAATTCCGATGGTAGCTCAAGTCGATAAGCGACACGACCAAACCTTTGCACGATCGTAAACGGGCCAATATACCTTGCACTCAACTTTCCTCGACGGCGGAATTGTAACACACCCTTCCATGGAGAAACTTTCAGAAAAACTTTGTCTCTTTCATTAAACTCCAAATCACGCCTCCTATTATCTGCGTAGCTTTTCTATAGATCTTGCGCTGCCTTAAGTCTGTCTCGAATAAGTTGTATTTTTACCTTCGCATCTTCGATAAGCTCTACTTGTTCGATTCGTCTCTCGCCAACCTCATCCCAAAAGAGCGGTGTTTGACACTTTCGGCTATACAGAGCTTCGTACGGGGGCATTCCAATGCTTGAATGATAACTGTTGTTATAAGCGAACTCCACCAAAGTCACGTACTTATCCCAGCCACCTCCCAAATTCAACACCACTGCACGTAGCATGTCTTATTGTGTCTGTATAGTTCTCTCTGACTGTCCATCAGTCAGTGGATGAAACGAGGTACTGAATAGTAATTTTGTACCTAGTGCTTTCTGAAGACTAGGCCAAAAACAGGAAGTGAATCTTGAATCACGGTCAGATATGATTGACACTGGTACTCCGTGTAATCTCACGATCTCATCGACATATAACTTGGCAAGTTTCTCTAAAGATTCGTTGGTATGCACTGGAAGGAAATGTGCCGATTTCGTCAGACGATCGACAATGACCCAAATTGAGTCATGACCCTTTTGGGTTCGAGGTAAACCAGAAACAAAATCCATTGTGACGTTTTCCCATTTTCACTCAGGAATAGGTAGTGGTTGAAGCATGCCGGCTGGTTTTTGGTGTTCCGCTTTATCTGTTGGCATGATAAGCACTTTGATACAAATTCAGTAATGTCCCATTTCATACCTAGCCACCAATAATGCTCCCGAAGTGTTCTGTTCATTTTGGTACTACCAGGATGCATAGCATAGGCTGAAGAATGGGCTTCCTCAAGAATAGCTCTACGAACATCAAGTTCTGATGGAACACTAACACGATTTTTAAAAGTAAAATGTCCATCATCCCGAATTTGAAATTCTGTTTCTTTTCCTTGATTTAGCTTCGCCATCTTCTGTTGTAAATAAACATCATGTGATTGTCTTTCTCGAATTTGCTCGAACAAGGTAGGTCTAACCTCGAATTTGGCAATTAAGGCAGAATCATTAGACTTTTCACAATAGAGCAAAATGTGTAAAGATTTAAATTGCTCCAACATAGGAGGATAAAAAGATTGAATCGAAGCAAGTGAGGTAGAAGACTTTCTACTCAGAGCATCTGCAACAACGTTCGCCTTGCCAGGATGATAATCGATGACTAAGACATAGTCACTAATCAACTCCATCCATCGCCTTTGCCTGATGTTGAGCTCCTTTTGCGTGGTGATATACTTTAAACTCTTGTGATCAGTGAAAACCCGACAAGTTGCACTGTACATATAGTGCCTCCAGATCTTCAATGCAAATACGATTGCAGCCAACTCTAAATCATGTGTAGGATAATTTTCTTCGTTCTTGTTCAATTGCCTTGAAGCGTAGGCAATAACCTTTCCTTCTTGCATGAGAACGCATCCTAATCCTTGTCTCGAGGCGTCGCTATAAATGGTAAATTCTCCAATCGCTGGGTCTGGCAAAGCAAGAATAGGAGCTGAAACGAGTCGTCTTTTCAATTCTTGAAATGCTTCCTCGCATTCTTCACTCCATTCAAATTTTACCCCTTTCCGAGTCAATTTAGTCAAAGATAAAGCCAATAATGAAAAGTCTTTGACAAATCGTCGATAATATCCAGCTAATTCCAAAAAACTACGAATCTATGTCACGTTCTTTGGACACTCACAATCTAGTATAGCTTGAATCTTCACTGGATCGACGTAGATTCCTTCTTTAGAAATGTGATGACCCAAAAAGCTTACCTCACCAAGCCAAAATTCACATTTCGAGAATTTTGCATAAAGTTGTTTTCTCTGAGAATGTTCAGAGCAATTCTTAGATGATGAGAATGCTCATCGTCCGATTTAGAATAAATAAGAATGTCATCAATGAAGATGATGACAAACTTATCTAAGTACGGCCGAAAGACCCGATTCATAAGATCCATAAAAGCTGCAGGAGCATTTGTGAGTCCAAAAGGCATAACACAGAATTCAAAATGACCATATCTGGTTCGAAAAGCAGACTTAGGGATATCAGATTCCCTAATCCTGAGTTGGTGATAACCGGATCGCAAATCAATTTTTGAGAACACAGTTGCTCCTTGCAATTGATCAAACAGATCATTGATTCTTGGAAGAGGATATTTGTTCTTAATTATCACCTTGTTCAATTGACGGTAGTCGACACATAGGCGAAGTGATCCATCTTTCTTCTTGACAAAAAGAACTGGAGCACCCCACGGAGACGTGCTAGGTCGTATGAACCCCTTCTCCAATAATTCCCCAAGTTGTGTCTGGAGTTTCTTGAGCTCAACAGTCGACATTCGATATGGAGTAATCGATATAGGTGTGATTCCAGGAAGTATGTCAATGAAAAAATCAATCTCTCGATTCGGAGGTTGTCCTAGTAAGTCTTCGGAAAAGACATCAGGAAATACATTCACGATCGGGATGTCATCTAGTTTAGTTTCAGAATGAGAAGTATCGATGACAAATGCCAAGAATGCCTCACAACCCTTACGCATTAATTTATGCGCAGTCAACATTGAAATAAAAGAGAGGGATCTCGTTTGAAGTTTACCTTCAAAAACAAGTTCTGAGAATCCTGGTCTACGAAAAATAACAAGCTTCTCGTGGCAGTCGAGAATTGCATGATGAGAAGAAAGTCAATCCATGCCAAGAATAACGTCAAGATCAATCAAAGGCAATGGTATCAATTCAGCCTCTAGAAGGACATCTTTGATCTTCAATGGACAACCAAGGAATACCGAATCACGAATTAGACGCTATCCAAGAGGGGTATGAACGATGATTCCAGGTGACAAATGAGAGATAGGATAATCTAAGATCGTAGTAAGATCATCCCGGATATAAGACATATCAGAACTTAGGTCAAATAAAGCGTAGACCTGATGGTCTCCCACAAACACATGGCCTAAAGAAGCAATATTAGGTGAGATTGTGATTTAAAAATTCAGAAAGATAGAATTTCTTATGAATATTTTATTCGTAATCAAGTGGCATAACAAGGTGGGGTTAGATCTAGCATGTGAAAATACTCAGATTATAAATTACCTGTCACAACCTTCAGATCTGAGCGAGCCTCTTCCTGGGAAATATGAAATACTCTAGTTTGCTTCCTTCCTTGCATATGTGATTGAGTACTAGGGCCGCTTGAGGCATCGGGCACTCTGGTAACTACAGATCAGTATCTCTGGGTGTAGAATATATTAGTTTACCACGAAACTGACCAGAACACTCACTGCTCGCTCCCATAAGCTGAGGACAAGAACTTCGCATATGCCCCGACTGTCGACACTGAAAACATACTTGAGGAGCCTTACAGGGGCCGTCGTGATATTTTAAGCAATTCTGGCACTTGCGATTTTCACCAACCGATCCCGAGACATTTCTCCCGCCTCTACTAAACTTCTCCCGAGGTTGAGAAAAACTAATAGATACCGAACTTGGTGCGCCACGCGAAGATCCCACACCCCTATACACCTTCGATGCATTTCCTAGAAATGCGCTCCCTTGCCTTTTCTTTTGAGATCGTTCTACAAGCTTATGTCTCGCCTGAACTAAACCTTCTACCCTCAGGGCTTCTTTTACGAGATCATCAAGACTCTCGTACTTGTCTCCGGACTTGATGCGATCTCGAATATTTAAGTTAAGACCATCTTCAAATCTCTTGCATAAGTCTCTCGTCATATATGACTCAGGAGCGAATTCTCACAATTCCAAAAATTTGCTTTCGTACTCCACGGCCGACATAATGTCTTGAAAGAGGTTGAAGAACTCCTTTCTCTTCTGATCCTTGATGTACTGAGAGAAGTATCGATCTTTGAATTGTTCCACAAAGATAGCCCACGTAATAGTAACCGAAGATGTCTCTTTTAGATTCTGCCACCATCGTCATGCATCTGGGCCTAACAGCTTGGTCGCAATGACCACACGATAACATTCTTCAATTGTCAATGTGTCAAAGGTCTCTGTAATCTCCTTTAACCATGCCCCCGCTTTAGAAGCATCTCTTGCACCGTCAAATTTCGAAGTCCCCATGTTTTCAACTGCTTTCACCAAATCAGGTATAAAAAGTGCACCTCGAGAAGTAGAACCTCCTAAAGCCATTTCTGGAGTAAAAACTGGTACATTAGCACGAAGAACCTCTTCAGTGACAGTCGTAGTCGTATGAGCCGTTGTAGGTGGTGGAACACCATGTATTCGAATGTGATCATAATACAATTGGTATTGATACCAAGAAATGATAGGGTCCGTAACCGTCGGAGGAATGGCATGATAAGAAGAAACATGTCCTCGAGGTCCACGAGGAACAGAAGAGAGTAGAGGACTCAGAGGATCACAAGGAGCGTGTCCTCGACCTCGACCTCGACGACGAACTGGAGGTGCCATAATGACTGAAAGGAAGAAAGGAAAGAAAATACAAGGTCAACATCAAGGCAATACGATACCTTAGAATTACATAGAAACAAAGTTGGACCCATTGTCTCGGCTCAAAAAGAATGAGAATCATAAAACCAGGCTCTGATACCAAGAAAGTTGTCATGCCCCGACCCCAGACAGAACGTGACAACCGCCACGTTAACCATAAATTTCGCGGAATGGATGCACTCCACTCCACAAAGTTTATAGAAAACGTAAAGCTTGCTATCAAGTACCTGTAGAGCTGAACAACTGATAACAACGGGTACAACCCGAGGACATCATCTCATAATGTATCAATAAGGATTTACAAAGGTACAAAATACAACGATGTAACTTAGTTTAAAGAAAATATACATGAATGATATAACATCGCGAGAGTACCAAAAAGAACATCAAGGGGGTCACCAAATATAAACTATACAATCTCGCCAATGAATCCGTCAATTTACATAAAAGAGAAAGTACCCAAAACACTAATTGGATGACGAGCAAACGATAGGCAAACCACCAACCAAAACGATATCAACAGCCTGAAAAGGAAAGAATGATGGGGGTGAGCAAAACCACTAGCTCAGTGAGGTGATAAGCCGGTCACCCTGACCCTTATACGAAGCATGTATTCCCACTCGCGGTTCATAACATAAAATCCAACATTTCATCCCACAATAACTATTTCTTGCTCAGTATACATATTAATGAAAATAAAAACCTTAGTGCACATTTACGAATAACACAATTAGTTCAAACAACATGTTATCACATAAAAGACGCATGGGTAGTCAATATCCTCCTCGAACTGAGCTCTCCGTCGAGAGACAGTCCAAGCCCGTCACCGTTACTCTAGATAAAATGCACATTAATATTCTTTCTCAACACGCCAAGTGCTAAAGTTGATAATTCAATATCGACGTGAATACTTGAAATGATCAAACATATAAACATATATGACATGCATGTCCCACACCGGTGACGTTGACTAAACCTATAATAGACTGATCCATCTAACGATCACCCTCCATAGTATTAGTATTTGGCAAATGGACAGGTGCCCCATTAGATCTAACTCACCCGGGTTTGCCAAGCAACGGGCAACTTGGTTGTCACTCTAACTCACCCGAACCGCGACAATTCGGGCTACTTAATCAATGTCGCTCCAACTCACCCAAACAGTGACCAATTCGAGCTACTTAACCTTGGTACCAGGCATACATATGCATATGCATCATAAGATGAATAACGACTCAAGTTAGAGTCTTAATTGGCACACAAGAATAACCAGAAATCAATTCTCAAATAATTCATAATAAATGCTATCAGATATCGAGCCGGCAAGACTCTTCAACATAAGTTAAAATCAATAATACTCATAAAATGGCTAACAGGACTCTAACCAGAGCAATCGAGCCAATCAGGCTCTTTACCATATAACACAATACCAAATAATTTTCTTATCAATTAACTAAAACTAAAATAAATGCACATTTATCGAGGGTCCACACTTCCCACAAGAGAAGGCGTTCCTGAATTATCAATTCACAAGGAAGTAATTAACTCTCTCCGAAATTTGAAGTCGGTCCCTTGCCCTTCGTCGATGGTTCTTTACCTATAAAGGAGATGAGCAATTAAAGACAAATTAAAGATAACTAACTATTAGCGGTAACATCCCTTTCATTGCTAAAAGCAAATCCTAATCGAGCTCGAACGAGTCGATATTAAATAAAAATGGCATGTAACTCCTTAACATCAGTTCCCAATCCCACATAACCCGTTTCAATACATTAACTAAATGAAACGATAGAAAATAAGTTTGAATTCGACAAAAAAATTCTGAAATTTTCCAGCTAGCGGCAGTTTACGAGAAAAATCATAACTAATTGTAGAATAATCGGATTGAGGCGTTTCAAGTGGATATGGAAAGCTAATGAGTTCAGCTACGTACAAAAATTAAGTTTACAAACTTTTGAGGGCAATAGCTATGTCAAAATCAGTTCGAACAGTCTGCGAATTACCCACATACCAAAAAGAAAAACCCCACAAAATTACAAAACCATGGAAGAAGGAAGCTTAATTCACACATCACTTACCTCAAAACAACTTAGGAACCACCTAGGATGAGGGTTGTAAGGGAGAATTTGATCAACAAGGGTTTCTCCTCTTCACTCTCTTCTTTCCTCTCTTTTGTTTTTCTTCTCCCGTTCTTCTTTCTTTTCGTTTTTAACTTTAGCCTTAATAATTATTTATCAGGCCATTTATGTGGGCTGAAACTTTGGACCACAAAATAAATAAATAAATAAATAAGTTTGGGCTTTCTAAAAAAAAATCTAGTTGGGCTAAGATATGGCTGGCCTTTTGGGCCATAAAAATAAATAAATAGGTTTTGGGCTTTCTAAAAAAATCTAGTTGGGCTAAGATAGGGCTGGCCTTTTGGGCCATAAAAATAAATAATTAGGTTTTGGGCTTTCTAACAAAAATCTAGTTGGGCTAAGATATTATAATCATGATGAAGGAAATATGCATTATGATGAAAGAAATGTGCATTATGATGAAAGAAATGTGCATCATGATGAAGGAAATGAACATCATAATATAGGAAGTAAGTATCATGATGAAGGAAATACGTAATACAATGAAAGAAATTAGCATCATAATGAAGGAAATGACCGTAATGATTAGGAAATGATCATCAAGATGAACGAAATGAGCATCATGATGAAGGAAATGTGCATCACGATGAAGGAAATGAGCATCGCGATAAAGGAAAAATGCATCATGATGAAGGAAATGAGCATCATGAATATGGCAATATGCATCGTTATGTAGGAAATAGTATCATGATGAAGGAAATGGGCATTATGGTGATGGATATATGTATCGTGATGCAGGAAATGAGCATCATGATGAAGGAAAATATGCATCCTGATGAATGAAATGAGCATAATGATGCAGGAAATGAGCATCATTATGAAGGAAATATGCATCATGATGAATGAAATTAGTTTCACGATGTAGGAAATGTGCATCACAAAGAAGGAAACATGCATCATGATGTAGGTAATGAACATCATGATGAAGGAAATACGCATCATTTTGAATTAAATGAGCAACGAGATGAAGGAAATGAACATATTGATGTCGGAATCAATCATCATGATGAAGGAAATGAGCATCATGATGTAGGAAAAGAGTATCATGATAAATGAAATACGCATAATAATGAACGAAATGAGGATCATGATGATGGAAATTAGCATTATGATGATTGAAACATGCATCATGATAAAGGAAATGAGCATAATATTGTATGAAATGAGCATCATTATGATGGAACTATGCATTATGGTGAATGAAATGAGCATCACGATAAAGGAAATGACCATAATGATATCGGAAATTAATATCATGATGTAGGAAATATGCGTCATGATGAAGAAATGAGCATCATAAGGTAGGAAATACGTATCATAATGAAGAAAATATGCAATATAATGAAAGAAATGAGCATCATGATGAGGTAAATGATCATCATGATTATGAAAATGAGCAACATGATCATGGAAATAAGCATGATGATGTAGGAAATGAGCATTATGAAGAAAGAAATATACATCATGAGAAATAAAGTAAGCATTATGATGTAGAAAATGTGCATCATGATGTAGAAATCATACATCATTATGTAGGAAATGAGCTTCATGATGATGGAAATATGCAATATGATGAAAGAGATACGGATCGTGGTGAAGGAAATGAGCATTATAATGTAGGAAAAAAGCATTATGATGAAAGAAATATGCATAATGATGAAGGAAATGAGCATCATAATGAAGGAAATGACCATAATGATATAGGAAATGAACATCAAGATGAAGGAAATAAGCATCATGAAAAAGGAAATTTGCATCATGACGAAGAAAATGAGCATCGTGATGAAGGAAACGAGCATTATGATGAAAGAAATGAGCGTCATGATGAAAGAAATTAGCGTCATGATGAAGGAAATGAGCACCATGACGTAGAAAATGGGCATCATGATGAAGGAAACAAGCATCATGATGATAGAAATGAGCATTATGATGAAGGAAATAAGCTTCTTGATGAAGGATTTATGCATCATGATGATGGAAATAGGAATCATGATGTAGGAAATGAGCATCTTGATGTAGGAAATGAGCATCATGATATAGAAAATGAGCATCATGATGAAGGAAATATGTATCATGACGAATGAAATGAACATCATGAATAAGGAAATGACCATAATGACGTTGGAATTAACCATCATGATGAAGGAAATGAGCATCATGATAAAGAAAATATGGAAACAATGAACGAAATGATCATCGTAATGAAGGATTTAATATATCGTGATGATGGAAATGAGTATCATTATAATGAAAATTTGCATAATGATGAAAGAAATGAGCATCATAATGTTGGATATGAGCATAATGATGAAAGAAATACACAGAATGATGTAGGGAATGAGCATCATGATGAAGGAAATGAGCATCATGATGAAGGAAATGAGCACCATTATGAATAAAATATGCATCAAGACGAATGAAATGAGCATTATCATGAAGGAAATGAGCAACATGATGAATGAAATATGCATCATGATGAATGAAATGAGCATCGTGATGAAGGAAATGACCATAACGACGTCGGAATTAATCATCATGATGAAGGAAATGAGCATCATAATATAGGAAATGAGCATCATGATAAACGAAATATGTATATTGATGAACGAAATGAGCATCATGATGAAGGATTTATGCTTCATGATGATTGAAATCAGCATCATTGTGATGAAAATTTGCATCATGATGAAGGAAATTATCATCATGATGTTTGAAATGAGCATAATGATGAAGGAAATATGAATCAATTTGAATTTAATGAGCATCATGATGTTGGAAATGATCCACATGATTATGGAAATGAGCATCATGATGAATGAAATGAGTATCATGATTAAGAAATGACCACAATAACGTAGGAAATGATCATCTTGATAAAGGAAATATACATCATGATGAAGGAAATGAGCATCATGATGTGGTAAACGAGCATCATGATGAAGGAAATGAGCATTATGATGAAGGATTTCTGCATCTTGATGACGGAAATAAGTATCATGATGAAGGAAATGAGCAACATGATGAAGGAAATAAGCATCATGACTTAGGAAAGAGAATTTGAATAAAGAAATATGCATCATGATGATCGAAATGAGCATCAGGATGATTGAAATGAGCATCATTATGAAGAAAATGAGTATCATGATAAATGAAATATGCATCATGATAAAGGAAATTAGTGTCATGATGAATGAAATGAGCATCATGTTGAATAAAACATGCATAATGATGAAGGAAATGAGCATGATGATGTAGGAATTGAGCATCAAAATGAAGGAATTGATCATCATGTTGAAGGAAATATGCATAATGATGAATGAAATGAGCATCATGACTTAGGAAATGATAATTACGATGAAGGAAATATACATCATGATGAAGGATATGAGTATCTTGATAAAGGAATTATGAATCATGATAAAGGAAATATGCATCATGATGAAGGAAATAAGCATCATCATATAGGAAATGAGCGTCATGATTTAGGAAATATGCATCATGATGAATGGAATGAGCATCATGATTAAGGAAATGACCATAATGACGTCGGAATTAATCATCATGATGATGGGAATGAGCATCATGATGTATGAAATACACATATTGACGAACGAAATGAGCATCATGATGAAGGATTCATCCATCATGATGTTGAAAATGAGCATCATTATAAAGAAATTTGCTTAATGAAGACGGAAATGAGCATAATTATGAAGGAAATATGCATCATGATGTAGAAAATAAACATCTTGATGTAGAAAATGAACATAATTATGAATGAAATGATCATTATTATGTAGGAAAATAGTATCATGATGAAGGAAATACGCATCATGATGAAGTATATTAGCATCATGATGAAGAAGACATGCATCATGATGAAGGAAATGATCATAATAACGTAGGAAATGAGCATAACGATGAAGGAAATGATTAGCATGATGAAGGAAATATGTATAATTTTGTAGGAAATGAGCATCATGATGACTAAAATATGCATTAAGATAAATGAAATTAGCATAATGATTAAGAAATGACCATAATGACGTAGGAAATGATCATCTTGATGAAGTAAATATATATCATGATGAAGGATATGAGTATTATGATGAAGGAAATAAGCATCATGATGAAGGAAATATGAATCATGATGAAGAAATGAGCATCATGATGTAGGAATTGGGCATCATGATGAAGGAAATACGCATTGTGATGAAAGAAACGTGCATCATGATGAAGAAAATGAGCATCATAGTATAGGAAATAAGCATCATGATGAAGGAAATACGGATAATGATGAAGGAAATTAGCATCATAGTGAAGGAAATGACCATAATGATGAAGGAAATGATCATCAAGATGAAAGAAATGAGCATCATGATGAAGGAAATGAGTATCATGAAGATGGAAATAGGAATCGTGATCATGATGAAGGAAAATGTGCATCATGATGAAGGAAATGAGAATCATGATGTATGAAATGATCATCATAATGACGAAAATGCGCATCAGGATGAAGGATTTCTGTATCATGATGAAGGAAATAAGGATCATGTTAAGGGATTAATGCATGATGATGATGAAAATAAACATCATGATGAAGGAAATGAGTATCTTGATGAAGAAAATAAGCATTATGTATTGGATTATATACTAAAAGTCTAGTTTTTGTATAAACAATGTTTATAATAATTTTTGAAATGAGAATCATGTGATCAAACATTTTCAATAATAATGTTGTTGTAAAAGTCCATTTACTTTATACTGTAGATAATGTGGTGTGCGGTGTTACACGGAAGATCATATTATCGGCTCCTTATAAAGTATAAACAGATGTTCACAATCGAGATAAATGAGGACTATCATCGGTATGGTTGTAGTGTGATTTGACATTGGTTTGTCTTGACTATAAAATTACACTAGTGCACTTTGAGTGTATTGAGCAGGACCGCAGTTGAGATCGTTCATTTTATACTAACTATATAATAGAACTTGATCTCTGTTATTATGGAAGTTCGTACTCTTAATCCCTATACAATAACATCGACACATAAGCCAGTATTTATTTCTTTAATTCAACAATGAGTGAGATTTAATAGTTAAATCAATATGCTCGGTGAATTGGGAGATAGTACTGTCTCTATGATGTGCTGTTGATTGTAGAAGAAATTCGTGTCCTAACGGAATTGGTTGATGATGCCCCCTTGAGGAGCTCATAATGTTTATCATATAAACCCTACAGGTGGATTTATTCCGACATGATAATAAGGTTGAGTGGTACTACTCTCGGTAAATATATTAATTAATTGAGTTGTCAGTAACTTAATCAATTAATGGGCATTGAATCTTAAACACGGGGAGATTAACGGGATAATAATAAAAAGGAGCCCATAAACGTAATTTGGGATTAGGGTGGCAGTTCAATAATATTTCTTTAGTGGAATGATTTATTATTATTGGTCTTAAATATAAGTTTTGGGCTAAACTGGATGCTTAAGCCAATGGGAGGCCCAAACCCTAATTTCTCCTCCTGGTCCCTGTTGTAGTTTATATATAGCCACCCTCAGCAGCTCATTCACTTACAACGATACACAACTCATAATGAGGATCGTGAGAGTGTGACGAGCTGCAGATTGAGCTCTCCTTGGTGATCGTTGCCCACACAACGTCAAGGAGAGGCTTAGAAATACAACAGAAGACCATAAGGTCGTTCACTGTTCATCCTCTACATCAAACCCGGTGAAAGGTAATTTTGCTCTTGTACTTCCGCTGCAGTAGAATTATATGAAGTCCTAACGGTTCACGTTAGCCTAAAGGTCTGAACGCCAACAATTGGTATACGAGCCTAGGTTCTAAGGCTAAACGTGACACGTTAGGCTTAGGTTTGGAGTGAATTATGTGAATAATGATCGCATGGTGAAATGTTTTGAATTCTTGGTGCAATCTGTATGAATCCTTAATCTGTTATTTACATATGCCGTTTCGAAAATGTTCATCACACACACTCGGCGATGGTGAAAATGTTCTTCATGGCTCCTCTATCCTAATTGAACATGACACACACATTGCACCGTGGGATATGGTGATGAGGCATGGATGCTATTGGTGAAAGCGAGAGTAGTTGCTGGTTGAAAGCTGATTGTCATGGATGAACGACAGTTAGAGTTTGTAAACAGGCTGCCGTGATAAACATAAAACGCTGATTATCGTCATTAGGGTTTTTAGAACCCAGATGGCCATGACTCTGACTGAACTGGTTTTGGAAGAAGGTGTTCACAACAACTAGTTGATGTTAAGTCTACGGAAAGGCAAGGCTGGGCGTGCTCCATCATGTTAGGCGATAAGATTTCTGGTCTTTGCTGAACAACAAAAGAGTCGTGCATCGATCATCATACTGGTGTCGCCTGGTTGCAACACAAGCAGTTTTATGGCGAGACTAACAGACGACAGTGGGTTGAACAGCTTACCGAGTGGGTCTGACTTATTCCGAATGAGTCTGCCCTAAAGCTGGGTCATGACAGCGGACGGCACTTATTTATTGTTGGTGTCTGGCGTTACTATCGTGATTCGTGGTGTGGGTTTCAGTCGGGAGAACTCGGTGATGGAACTCACAAGCGAAGACGACACGAAGTAACAGCTATGCTGGACAGCAGCGACATGAAGATCGCAGCGGTTCTTGGTGGAGTCCAGCAGCTGCAAAGTTGGTGTGAAAATGAGTAGAAAGGACAAGTTTTTTGATGTTGATGTTGTCGGCTGACAATGGAATGGGCAGTGGGGATGATTTATGCATTCCACTAATTCAACAATAATGACTTCTCTCCAACACTCACTACTTTAATTGTTGGTGGAGGCATATTGATAGTGATAGGCATGCATTATAAAAGTGTTGATATTGCTTTAGATAGTGATGTGGAGATAGTGCATATATTATCAAATGTTGAATTATTGACGTTGCGTAGACTCTCCATCACTTCCAATAACAGACAAAGAAGGTGGACCATGCATAAGTGAGGATGGATCATGGACTAGTCATATTATATCATGCATGGACAAAGTTTGGTGGAACAATAATATGAAAGTGTCGGTTGATGGAAGAGATGAGGCTGATGTATGTTTTGATTAGTGGAGAAGGCCTTTCATTTGTTTAATCCCACTACCTAACAAGTGATAGAGACAAGCACAAATTATTGTGGATGCAATCATGCATTAACTAATGGAAGTGAAAGGTGGGTAATGGAGACAAGGTGATATTGGATGCATGTGGTGAAAGAAAATCAGAGTGGAAGTGTTGAAAACTGAAGAACGAAAGTCGAAGCCATCTATTTGGGCGAAGTAATAGGTGAATTCGACCAGAAAAAAAGAGAATTTGACTAGCCTTTCTGGTCGAATTGGCAGCACAACACTTCGAGTAGGAGGATTCGACCAAGACAGGGGAATTCGACCAGGGCATCTGGTCGAATCCTAGTCGAATTGATCGGTGGTGAAGCCAATTAGACCACGTCATGTCAATTCGACCAGGGCCTCTAGTCGAATTGAGCATCTGGGACTTACAGTAGGCCAATTCGACCTCCAATTTGACCTGGAGGGGAGAATTCGACTAGGCTTCTTGGTCGAATTGGTCTGCGAAATGCAGGGAATACGTTTGTGGTCTGCTTGCGCGAAGGCTCGGTGTTAAACATGGTGCATAGGCAACTTGGCGTATGGATTTTGAGTAGGGTGCCGGAATGGTAGAACAGGTTGGCAGACAAGAAATTGGAGGAATTTTCTACGTAAGATTCTTTCGGAATTTCATTTAGGTTTTGGGCCAGTCCGCGACCTGACCAGGCAGGTCGATCCCCGTCTACATTGCCCACATTCGTGTTTGGTGGCGAACAATCGAATTTGCTATTATATACAACTGTTTATAATCGATTTAATTATTTGATTATTGGTGTATATGCTATGTATGATTCTCTGGATTTACTACTTTATTTGTCGTAATAGGAGCATGCTAAGTTGCGTATTTTTTTTAATATTATATGTATGTAAAAACTCTCTTGTTAAATAACTAAGTGGGAGAGGGATTGGTCATGATCCCGCGGCCTCTATTATTGATTTATTATGTGATGCAAGTAAGCTTATGTGTCGGCTATAGTGTCTTCCTTCCCAACGGATGAGTTTTATTTGCGGATCACTGGAATAAATTTCATTAAATAATTATTATTTGTAATGTGATGCAAGTAAGCTTATGTGTCGGCTATAGTGTCTTCCTCCCCAACGGATGAGTTTTATTTGCAGATCACTGGTACAAATTAATAATTGATGGTTAAAGGAAATTATTTGAGGGCGTGTGGACTTCTCCAACTATAAGACACACAATCTTGGGTAATGTACCTGTATCAAAATAAGGTATACACTTAGATGCAATTAATAAGTATTTTCCCCAACGGAGTCACTACTATTAAATTGCATGGCTAAAGAACAACCGACTATTAATCATTGAGTCATAAGGTCAATTATGACGCATGGAATTAATGGGTAAAACCTTCTCTTGCGAATATTCGGGTTTGTAAACGTCCACACTAACGTGGCTTGCAAATTCACGGTGCTTGAGATGTCAGTGAATTTATTTTATATTGTTTATTGAGGGAATCAATATAAAATTTAAATTCGAAGAGTTTGATCGTCGTATTAATTGACTTGATTCTCTGAATATTCGAATAATTTATTTCACTTATTGTTAAGCGAAAGAAATAATATTTACTGGTGCATAATAATTGATTAGAAAAGAATCTTGAATTTAATTGTTACTGCTTAATATAATAAAGATGTGTTCTCACTAAGGGTATCCTCTGATGCCTATTTATACTCTCTAGTGAAGAGGTGAGAGGTTCATAGAAATATGATGGTTTCACGCGACCCTTCAAATACTTGAGAAAGTTAGAAAGGCAAGAGGTCATGGTTAGTTTGATGAATGAATTGGAAATACTTGGAATAAAAATTGAAAGGGAAACCTAGTTCAATTTATTTTTCATAATTTGAGTAAATGTTTTGAGCAAGTTTCACCTGAATTACAATAAGTTGTATATGGTGGGAAACTTCTAACAAAATGTGTGGCAAAGGTAAACCAATTTTATCAAGAGGTGAACAAGGATGGTATTTTATTCACTAGTTGTTGAAACATTATTAATGATGATATCTACTGACACGTTGTGTGTAGATACCGGAATCATTAAATATTTTCAAAATAGTGATGATAAGATAATTAATACATGGGTAAAATTACGAAAGTAGTGGCTGTTGTAGTGGGAGTTGTTTGTCTTAAAATAGGAATAAACATTTGATTAAGAGAAATTGACTTTACGTACGTTTTCATAGAAAGAATTTCATTTCGGTTTCTATACACTTACGATTAATACTCTATTTTATTTAAATGACATGGTCATTATAATGAAAGATGGAGCTATAATCTGTAATGTTACGATAGTGACAATTTGTATACTCTAAAATCATGTTTATCTCATGAATGCAACAAATAGTATTTAATAATCCATCTTCTAATCTTAGTAAGAGAAAGGAACCTTCGGAGATGAACTAAACATACTTTTGGCATCTAAAACTAGATCATTTTACTTAAGTATGATTCGAAAGTTTATAGCCGATGGACCGTTAGTTTATTGGAAGTGGAAACTATCGAACTAGTGAGTCTTACTTGGAAGTAAAAATGATCAAATTACCTATAAAAGGCAAAGGGGTATAGAGCTATGAAAAGATATGTTGGAAATGGTTCATTCTAATTTATGCGATCCTAAGATTATCCCATTAAGAGGTATTTATGAATATTCGAAGATTATTCTAGAAATAAGATATATTTATTTGATGCACTGCAAGTCTGAGTACTATGATTAATTCAAGAAGTACATGACTGATGCAGTGAAGCGTCATGGAAAATATTACAATTTAAATTGTGGTGGCGAGTACCTCTTAGAATAGTTTAGGAGCTATTAATCAGAGTTTGGGATTGTATCCCAAGGTGTCGTCACCAGGCAAACTCCAGCTGAATGTTGTGATGGAAAGAAGGAATAAGATTCTTATGGATATGGTTAGATAGATGATGAATTATTTGAAATTACTAAATTCATTTTACGGGTAAGCCCTAGAAAATATCATGTTAAACTGATGTTTATGGGATATCCTAGAAAAATGAAGGATGATTTATTTAATAGTCCAAAAGGATCAGAAAGTGATTGTTAACACGAACACTAGATTTTGGAAAGGACTATATAATAAATTACAAATCCATGTATATTTAAAAATGTGAGAAGGAAATCACAAATTTTAGTACCAAGATTACAAGAGGATATACCATAAGTAAACTACATCACATGTCACATTTGATACACAATTGCATGTAGTGTCTTGTCGTAGTGGGAGGGTTATTTAACAACCGAAAATATTTATGTTTTGGGAGAGTCGTAAGACTTGGTCCATAGTAAACATGAAATCAGCCTATGGACACGACAAAGCACTACAAGATCAAAATGCACCATCTTAGAAAGTTGCAATGTTTTTATGAAATTAAATCCGGAAGCTAGTAGAACCACTAAGTGGTGTAAAAGCCATTGGAAGTGGCCATACAAAATAAAGAGCATCATACAGTAAGGTGGAAGACTTTGAAGCAAAACTTGATAGCTGTGCCTATGTTGATCCGGATTCTTTTATTTGTTGCTGCTCATATAAATATGTGGTATAGCAAATAGATGTCAAGACAGTTTTCCTGATTGGAAGTCTTGAGGAAAAACATCTATGTGAAGCAACCAGAGTGATTCATTGCATAAAGCTAAGAGCATTTTGAGTGTAAGCTTAAAAGTGTCCATCGATGGACTAAAGCAAGTTTCAAGATCATGACACATCCGTTTTGATTAAGAAATCCAAACATATGGATTTAATCAATGATCGGATGGATCTTGTGAGTTGAAAAGAATGGCGGAAACGTGGTGGTATTTCTTGTATGTATGTAGACGATAAATTGCTCATTGGAAACAATGAAAAGAGTATAGTCGAGCATATGGGTATGGTTAATAAAGAGTATGAAATGAAGGACTTAAGAGAAGCAAAATATATCCTTTTAATCACAGTAATACGGATCACAAGAAATGATATTATGCTTGTCTCAAGCTTCATAAATTGATACAATTCTTACTCATTTTAGCATGTGATTTTATCTAAGGTTTTGTGTCTAAAGACACAAAAGAAGATAAAATAGATAAATGCAGTTCCCTATGCTTCGGCAATAAGGAAGCTTAATCTATGGAATGCTATGCACGAGATTAGATATCTGTAATGCCAATGGCATAGTCAGTGGGTATCAAGGTAACCTGGAACAAGAATATTGAATTATGGTAAACATATTTGAAGTGCCTGAAGAGGACTGAAAATAATATGTAAGCTTACCGGACTAATTCATTACTTCTTGATGGTTACTTAGATTCAGATTTTTCAATTCATAGGGACGGCAGTAAATCCACCTCAAGGTTATGTGTTTAATGGAAGTAGATCCATAATATGGAGGAGTGTTATATAGATATATATTTTGGACTCCACCATGGAAAATGATAAATTGGAGCCTTACTGCAGCCAAAGTATCTATATGATTCTAGAAACTTCGGTAATGGACTTAGATGTGATTCTGAGTTTGCCCAAGGTTATCACAATTTATTGTGATAACAATGGTGCAGTTGCAAACTTGAAAGAACCACGAGTCCATAAGGAAATTAAAACATTGATAGCTAGTACTACCTGATATGAGAAATCGTATTATGAGGGGAATGTTTTTCTCACCTAGATTGCATCGGATGATAACCTAGTAGATCCCTTTACAAGGACCTTAAGGCGTAAGCTTTTAATGGTCTAGTAGTGGGAGTGGTAATAAGATGTATAGCAGAAAATATGACAGCATAGTCTTTTAGTATAAGTGGGAGATTGTTGGATTATATACTAAAAGTCTAGCTTTTTATATAAACAATGTTTATAATAATTTTTGAAATGAGAATCATGTGATCAAACATTTGCAATAATAATGTTGTTGTAAAAGTCCATTTACTTTATACTGTAGATAATGTGGTGTGCGGCGTCACATGAAAGATCATATTATCGGCTCCATATAAAGTATAAACAGATGTTCACAATCGAGATAGATGGGGACTATCTATTGGTATTGTTGTAGTGTGATTTGGTATTAGTCTGTCTTGACTATAAAATTACACTAGTGCACTTTGAGTGTATTGAGCAGGACCGCAATTGAGATCGTTTATTTTTTACTGACTATATAGTAGAACTTGATCTCTGTTATTATGAAAGTTCGTACTCTTAATCTCTATACAATAACATCGACACGTAAGCCAGTATTTATTTCTTTTATTCATCAATGAGTGAGATTTAATAGTTAAATCAATATGCTCGGTGAATTGGGAGATAGTACTACCTCTATGGTGTGCTGTTGATTGTAGCAGGAATCCATGTCCTTACAGAATTGGTTGATGATGTCCCCTTGAGGAGCTCATAATGTTTATCATGTAAACCCTGCAGGTGGATTTATTTCGACATGATAATAAGGTTGAGTGGTACTACTCTCGGTAAATATATTAATTAATTGAGTTGTCAGTAACTTTATTAATTAATGGGCCTTGAATCTTAAACTCGAGGAGATTAACGGGCTCATAATAAGAAGGAGCCCATAAACGTAATTTGGGATTAGGGTGGCAGTTCAATCATATTTCTTTAGTGGAATAATTTATTATTATTGGTCTTAAGTATAAGTTTTGGGCTAAACTTGGATGCTTAAGCCAATGGGAGGCGTACACCCTAATTTCTCCTCTTGGTCCCTGTTGTCGTCTTTATATAGCCACCCTCAGCAGCTCATTCACTTACAACGATACACAACTCATAATGAGGATCGTGAGAGTGTGACGAGCTGCAGATTGAGCTCTCCTTGGTGATCGTTGACCACATAATGTCAAGGAGAGGCTTAGAAATACAACAGAAGACCGGAAGGTCGTTCACTGTTCATCCTCTACATCAAACCCGGTGAAAGGTAATTTGGCTCTTGTACTTCCACAGCAGTAGAATTATATGAAATCCTAACGGTTCACGTTAGCCTAAAGATCCGAACGCCAACATTATGATGATGGAAATGAGCATCATGATGATGTTTGCATCATGATGTATGAAATTAGCAAGGAAATATGTATCATGAGAAAGGAATTCAGCATCATGAAGTAGGAAATGTGTATCATGATTGGAACTGTTAACCGACCACTAGACCGACCAACCAACCAACTCTACGGTAGAACTCCTTCCCGAATGATCTAGAAAAAGCAAATGGGGTCTTGGGAAAATATACGTGAAAAAAGTAATCTCATTATCAAGTTTACAAGGCGATCGGTTGATGATATGTGGGTCGGTAGACATTGGAACTATTAACCGACCAACAGACTGACCAACCCTACTGTAGAACTCCTTTCGATAGATCTAAAAATAGCAATGGGTGAGTGACCTTTGGAAAACAAATTCAATAAAAAGTATTCTCATTATAAAGTTTACAGGGCAATCGGTCGATGATATGTTCGTCGGTAGACATTGAAATTATTAACCGACCATCAGATTAACCAATTGATCAACCCTACTATAGAACTCCTTCCCGACTGATCGAGAAATAGCAAAGAGGACCTTTGGAAAATAGACGTGATAAAAAGTAATTTCACTATCAAGTTTCAAGGCGATCGATCAATGATATGTAGGTCGGTAGACATTGGATCTATTCACAGACCCGCAGACCTACCAACCGACCAACCCTACTGTGGTACTCTAACCTGACTGGTCTAGAAATATCAAAGGGTGACCTTTGGATAAACTGTAGAACTCCTACCCGACTAATCTAGAAATAGCAAAGGGAGACCTTTGAAAAATAGACGCGATAAAATGTAATCTCATTATCATGTTAACAGGGCGACCGGTCGATGATATGTGGGTCGTTAGTCATTGGAACTATTAACTGACCACCGTACCGACCAACCGACTAATCCTACAGTAGAACTCCTACCTAACTGATCGAGAAATAGCAAAGGGGGACCTTATAAAAATAGACGTGATAAAAAATAATATCACTATCAAGTTTAATAGGCGATCGGTCGATGATATGTGGGTCGGTAGACATTGTAACTATTAACTGACCATCAGATCGACCAATCGATCAACTCTATTGTAGAACTCCTTCCCGACTGATCGAGAAATAACAAAGGGGACCTTTGGAAAATAGACGTGATAAAAAATAATCTCACTATCAAGTTTCAAGGCGATCGATCAATGATATGTGGGTCGGTAGACACTGGATCTATTAACCGACCACCAGCCCAACCAACCAACCAACCCTACTGTGGAACACCAACCTGACTGATCTAGAAATAGCAAAGGGTGACCTTTGGATAAACTGTAGATCTCCTACCCGACTAAACTAGAAATAGCAAAGGGAGACCTTTGAAAAATAGACCTGATAAAATGTAATCTCATTATCATATTTATAGGGCGATTGGTCGATGATATGTGGGTCTGTAGATATTGGAATTATTAACCAACCACCAGACCGACCAACCAACTAACCCTAGTGTAGACTCCTATCCAACTGATCGAGAAATAGCAAAGGGGGACTTTTGGAAAATAGACGTGATAAAAAGTAATATCACTATCAAGTTTACTAGGCGATTGGTCAATGATATGTGGGTCAGTAGATTTTGAAACTATTAACCGATCACTAGATCGACCAACCAACCAACCAACCTTGCTGTGGAACTCCTACTCGACTTATCTAGAAAAGTAAAAGGTGACCTTTGAAAAAATGTACAGCTATCCGACTGATCTAGAAATTGCAACACCTTTGAAAAATAGACGCGATAAAATGTAATCTCACTGTTAGTTTATAGGGCGACCAATCGATGATATGTGGGTCGGTAGACATTGGAACTATTAACCGACCACCAGACCAACCAACCGACCATCCCTACTGTGGAACTCCTACCCAATAGATTTGTAAATAGCAAAGAGGGACCTTTGGAAAAACTGTATAACTCCTACCCGATTGATTTAGAATTAGCAAAGAGAGAACTTTAAAAATAGGCGCGATAAAATATAATCTCATTATCAAGTTTATAGGATGATCGGTCGATGATATATTATTGCTCCGCTGACGTCGAGCGAGGTCAACTAGATTACCCGTCAGTGCTATGAATTTTGGAGTACCGACCACCAGATCGACCAAACGACCAACTCTACTGTAGAATTGCTACCCGACTGATCTAGAAATGGCTGAGGGATGAATTTGAAAAATAGATGCGTTAAAAATTAATCTCATTATCACATTTACTGGGCAATTAGTCGATGATATGTGGGTCATTAGAGGTTGGAATTATTAACCGACCACCTAACTGACCAACCGACTGACCATATTGTGGAACTCCTACTCGACTGATCTAGAAATAGTAAAGGGAGACCTTTAGAAAATAGACGCGTTAAAAAATAATCTCATTACCAAGTATATAGGGTGATCAGTATTGGTATGTGGGTCAGTAAATGTTGGAACTATAAACTGACTACCTGACCGACCAACCGACTGACCTGACTATAGAACTCCTATCCAACTAATCTAGAAACAACAAAGGGTGACCTTTGGAAAATAGTCACGATAAAAAGTAATCTTGTTAATCGACCAACAGTACTGTAGATACGAAAAAAGTAATATCATTATCAAGTTTACATGGCGATCGTTCAAAGATACATGGGTCGGTAGGCATTGGAACTGTTAACCTACCAATAGACTAACCAACCAACATACCCAACTGAAGAACTCCTACCTGACAGATCTAAAAATAGCAAAGGGGACATTTGAAAAATATACGTGATAAAAAGTAATCTCATTAACAAGTTCACAAGGCGATCGGGCGATAATATGTGAGTCGATAGACATTAGAACTATTAACCGACCTCCAGACCGACCAACTAACCAACCCTATTTGGAACTCCTACCCGACTGATTTAGAAATAGCAAAGGGGGACCTTAGGAAATCTGTAGAACTCCTTCCTGATTGATCTAGAAATAGCAAAGAGAGACCTTTGAAAAATAGACGCGATAAAATGTAATCTCATTATCAAGTATATAGGGCGATCGATCGATGATATGTGGGACAGTAGACATTGGAACTATTAACCGATCACTAGACCGACCAACCGACCAACTCTACAGTAGAATTACAACTGATTTAGTAATAGTAGAGGGAGACCTTTAAAAAATAGACGTGTTAAAAGTTAATCTCATTATTACGTTACAAGGCGATCGGTCGATGATATGCGGGTCAGTAGAGGTTGAAACTTTTAACCGACCACCTCACCAACCAACTGACCGACCATACTATGGAACTCCTACTCGACTGATTTAAAAATAGCAAACGGAGACCCTTGGAAAATAGGCGCGTTAAAAATTAATCTCATTATCAAGTATATTGGGCAATCGGTCGATGATATACAGGCGACAGACGTCAGAACTATTGACTAACCACCTGACTGACCAATTGACTTAACTAACTGTGGAACTACTACCCGACTAATCTAGAAACAGCAAAGGGGGACCTTTGGAAAATAGATGCGATAAAAAGTAATCTCGTTAACCGACCAACAATACTGTAGAACTCATATTCGACTGATTTAGAATAGTAAAGGAGGACCTTTGGAAAATAGACGCAATAAAAATTAATCTCATTATCAAGTTTACAGGGTGATCGGTCGATGAAATGTGGGTCGGTAGACATTGGAAATATTAACCAACCACCAGATCGATCAACCGACCATCCCTACTGTAAATATCTTACCCGACAGAACGAGAAATACCAAAGGGAGACCTTTAAAAAATAGACGTAATAAAAAGTAATCTCATTATCAAGTTTACAAGATGATCGGTCGATGATATGTTGGTCAGTAGACATTAGAACAATTAACCGACTACCAAACCGATAAACCATACTATAGAATTGCTACACGACTGATCAACAAATAGCAGAGGGAGACCTTTGGTAGAGGTTAGAACGATTAACCGACCACCTGACTGACCAACCGACCGGCCGTACTGTGGAACTCCTACCCGACTGATCTAGAAATAGAAATGGAAACCTTTGGAAAATAGACGCGTTAAAAATTAATCTCACTATCAAGTATATAGGGCGATCAGTCGATGAAATGTGGGTCGGTAGATGTTGGAACTATTAACAGACCACCTTACTGACAAACCGACTGACCTTACTATGGAACACCTACCCGACTGATCTAGAAACAGAAAAGTGGGACGTTTGAAAAAATAGATGCGATAAAAATTAATCTCGTTAACCGACCAATCCCACTGTAGAACTCCTATTCGACTGATCTAGAAATAACAAAGGAGGATCTTTGGAAAATAGACACGATAAAAAGTAATATCATTATCAAGTTTATAGGGCGATCGGTCGATGATATGTGGGTTAGTAGGCATTGAAACTGTTAACATCCACCTTACCTACCAACTGACCAACCCTACTGTACAACTCCTTCCCGACTGATCTAGAAATAGCAAACGGGGTCCTTTGGAAAATAGACATGACAAAAAGCAATCTCATTATAATGTTTACAAGGCGATCAATCGATGATATTGGGTCGGTAGATATTGGAACTATTAACTGACCACTAGACCGACCAACCCTACTATAGAACTACTACCCGACAGATCTGGAAATAGCAATGGGTAACCTTTGGAAAACAGAAGCGATAAAAGGTAATCTCATTTTAAACAGGGTGATCGGTCGAAGATATGTGGGTCAGTAGATATTGTAACTATTAACTGACCACCAGATCGACCAATCGAGTAACCCTAAAGTTGAACTCCTACTTGACTGATAGAGAAATAGCAAATGAGAACCTTTGGAAATAGACGTAATGTAGACAATAGAACTATTAACCGACAATCATACCGACCAACCGACCAACCCTACTATAGAACTTCTACCCGACTGATCTGGAAATAGCAAAGGGAGACCTTTAAAAAATAGACGCGATAAAATGTAATCTCATTATCAAGTTTACAGGGCGATCGATCGATGATATGTGGGACAGTAGAAATTGAAACTATTAAACGACCACCAAACCGACCAAATGACCACCCCTGCTGTAGAATTGTTGCCAACTGATCTAAAAATAGTTGAGGGAGACCTTTAGTAAATAGACGCATTAAAAACTAATCTCACTATCACGTTTAAAGATTGGTACTATTAACCGACCACCTAACTGACCAAGCGACTTACCGAACTGTGGAACTCCTACTCGACTAATCTAGAAATTGTAAAGGGATATTTTTTAAAAATAGAAGTGTTAAAAAATAATCACATTATCAAGTATATAGGGTGTTCGGTCGATGATATGTAGGTCAGTAGACATTGAAACTATTAACCGAATAATTCTACTCTAGAACTCCTACCCGACTGATCTAGAAATAGCAAAGGTGGACATTCGGAAAACAGACGCGATAAAAAGTAATCTGATTATCAGGTTTACAGGGAGATCGGTCTATGATATGTTGGTCGGTAGAAATTAGAACTATTAACCGACCACCAGATCGACCAAATGAACAACACTACTGTAGAACTCCTACCCGACTGATCGAGAAATACCAAAGGGGGACCTTTGGAAAATAAACGTGATAAAAAGTAATCTCACTATTAGGTTTACAAGGCGATCGGTCGAAAATATGTGGGTCGATAAACATTGGAACTCTTAAACGACCACCAGACCGACCAACCGACCAACCCTATTGTTGAACTCCTACCGGACTGATCTAGAAATAGCAAAGGGGGACCTTTGGAAAAAGTGTAGAACTCCTACCCGACTTATCTAGAAAAAATAAAGAGAGACATTTGCAAAATAGACACGATAAAATATAATCTCATTATCAAGTTTATAGGGCGATCGTTTGATGATATGTGGGATGGTAGACATTGGAACTACTAACCGACCATTAAACCGACCAACCGTCCAATTCTACTCTAGAATTGCCACCCAACTAATCTAGAAATAGTAGAGGGAGACCTTTGGAAAATAGACACGTTAAAAAATAATCTCATTATTACGTTACAGGGCGATCAGTCGATGATATGCAGGTTGGTAAATGATAGAACTTTTAAACGACCACCTCACTGACCAACTGATCGGTCGTACTTTGGAACTCCTACTCGACTTTTCTAGAAATAGCAAACGAAGACCTTTGAAAATTTGACGCGTTAAAAATTAATCTCATTATCAAGTGTATTGAGTGATCGGTCTATGATATGCGGAAAGACAGACGTCAGAACTGTTAACCGACCACCTGACCGACCAGCCAACTTTCATTACAATGGAACTCCTACCTGACTAATATACAAACAGCAAAGGGGGCCCTTTGAAATATAGATGCGATAAAAAGTAATCTCGTTAACCGACCAACCATACTGTGGAACACCTACCCGACTGATCTAAAATAGATGCGATAAAAAGTAATCTCATTTTCAAGTTTACAGGGCGATCGGTCGATGAAATGTGGGTCGTTAGACATTGGAACTATTAACGAACTAACAGATCGACCAACTGACCAACCCTACTGTAGATATCCTACCCGAGTGACCTAGAAATATCAAAGGGGGACCTTTGGAAAATCGACGCGATAAAAAAGTAATCTCATTATCAACTTTTTAGGGTGATTAGTCAATGATATGTGGGTCAGTAGACATTGGAATTATTAGCCAACCACCAAACCGACCAACCGACCAACCCTACTGTAGAACTCCTACTCGATTGATTTATAAATAGCAAAGAGGGACCTTTATAAAATAGACGCAATAAAAAGTAATCTCATTATCAAGTTTACTGGGCAATCAGTCATTAATATATGGGTCGGTAGACATTGAAACTATTAACCGACCATTAGATCGACAAATCGAAAAACCCTACTGTTGAACTCCTACCCGATTGATTGAGAAATAGCAAAGGGGGACCTTTGGAAAATAGTCGTAATAAAAAGTGATCTCATTATCAAGTTTACAAGGTGATCATTCGATGATATGTGGGTTGGAAGATATTAGAACTATTAACTGACTACCAGACCGACCAACCGACCAACACTACTATGGAACTCCTACCTGACTGATCTAGAAATAGCAATGGGGGACCTTTGGTTAAACTGTAAAACTCCTACCTAATTGACCTAAAAATAACAAAGAGAGACCTTTGAAAAATAGATGCGATAAAATGTAATCTCGTTATCAAGTTTACAGGACGATCAGCCGATGATATATGGGTCGGTAGACATTAGAACTATTAACCGACCAACTGACTGACAAACCAAAAAACACTATTGTAAAATTGCTACCTGAATGATCTAGATATAGAAGAGGGAGACCTTTGAAAAATATATGCGTTAAAAATAAATCTCATTATCACGTTTACAAGGCGATCGGTCGATGATATGCGGGTCAGCAGAGGTTGGAACTAATTACCGACCACCTGATTGACCAACCGACCAACCGTACTGTGGAACTCCTACCCAAATGATCTAGAAAAAGCAAATGAAGACCTTTGGAAAATAGATGCGTTAAAAATTAATCTCATTATCAAGTATATAAGGCGATCGATCGATTATTTATGGGTTGGTAGTCGTTGGAACTATTAAACGACCACCTGACCAACCAACTGACTGACCTTACTGTGGAACTCCTACCCGACTGATCTGGAAACAGTAATGGGGACTTTGGAAAATAGACCCGATAAAAAGTAATCTCGTTAACCAACCAACCCCACTGTAGAACTCCTATTCAACTGATCTAGAAATAGCAAAGGTAGACCTTTGGAAAATATACTCGATAAAAAGTAATCTCATTATCAAGTTTACAGGGCGATCGGTCCATGATATGTGGGTCGGTGGACATTGGAACTGTTAACCGATCACCAGACCGACCAACCGACCAACCCTACTATAAAACTCCTACCCGACTTATCTAGAAATAGTAAAGTGGGACCTTTGGGAAATAGACATGATAAAAATTAATCTCATTATCATGTTTACTGTGCAATCGATCGATTATATGTGGGTCGGAAGACGTTGGAACTATTAACCGACCACCTGACCTATGAACCAACCAAACCTACAGTGGAACTCCTACCCGATTTATCTAGAAATAGCAAAAGGGGACCTTTCAAAAATAAACGCGTTAAAAATTAATCTCATTATCAAGTTTACAGGGTGATCGATCGATGATATGAGGGTCGGTAGACGTTGGAACTATTAACCGACGAACTGACAGACTCTACTGTCGCTACAAGATAACTGACATTACATAACACCCCAAAAATGTTACTCTCTTCCTCCCAGAAAAGATTGCACCACCAATTCCGGCACAGAGATTAAGAAAGTAATAACTTTTAGGGGTATAATAATATTTTTATGTAATAAATAAATGATAAAGTATGTTAGGTAGAGATGATTTTTTTGTAAATAAAGTGTATGGGGAATGATGGTTGTTTTTTACTTTTTTCTTTTTTTGGAATGTGCAAACTTTTGTGGGACAGCCTAAAATAGAAAGTGTGTCATCTAAAAGGAGACGGATGGAGTACTTAACAATTAAAAAATGTAATTATAGATCATAAATAATTTTTTCGGTGTTGTTGTTGCCCCTGTTATCTAAAGTTTAATGTTACACTTTTTTTCCTTACGATAACACCTCATATAAAATTTAACATTTTATTATAACACTTCGGTTAACAGTTCCAATGTCTACCGACTCACATATCATCGACCGATCGCCCTGTAATTCTTGATAATGAGATTAATTTTTAACACTTCTATTTTCCAAAGGTCCCCCTTTGCTATTTTTAGATCAGTCCAGTAAGAGTTCCAGAGTAGGGTTGGTCGGTTGGTCGATCAGGTGGTAGGTTAATAGTTTCAACGTCTACCGACCCATATATCATCGATCGATCGCCCTATAAACTTGATAATGAGATTAATTTTTAACACGTTTATTTTTCAATGGTCTACCTTTGCAATTTCTATATCATTCGGGTAGCAATTCTATAGAAGGGTTGATCGGTTGGTCGGATTGGTGGTCGGTTAATAGTTCCAATGTCTACCGATCCAGATATCATCCACCGATCGCCTTGAAAACATGTTAATGAGATCATATTTTATCGCGTCTATTTTTCAACAGTCTCCTTTTGCTATTTTTAGATCAGTCGAGTTGGAGTTCTACAATTTTTCCAAAAGTCCTCGCTTGCTATTTCTAGAAGTCGGGTAGGAGTTCCACAGTAGGGTTGGTTGATTAGTCTTGTGGTCGGTGAATAGTTCCAATGTCTACCGACCCACATATCATAAACTGATCACCTTGTAACTTGATATTGAGATTACTTTTTATCGCGTCTATTTTTCAAAGCTCTCCCTTTGCTATTTCTAGATCAGTCGTGTATGAGTTCTACAGTAGAGTTTGTCGGTTAACGGGAATACTTTTTACGCGTCTATTTTCAAAAGGTCTCCCTTTGCTTTTTCTAGATCATTCGGGTAGGAGTTCCATAGTAGGGTCAGTTTATTTTTCGGTTAGGTGGTTGGTTAATAGTTCCATCATCTACCAACGCACATATCATCGACCAATCGCCCAGTAAATTTGATAACGAGATTAATTTTAAACGTGTCTATTTTTCAAATGTCCCCCTTTGCTATTTTTAAATCAGTCCGGCAGGATTTTTACAGTAGGGTCGGTTAGGTGGTAGATTAATAGTTCCAACGTCTACCGACCAACATATCATCGACCGATCGCCCTGTAAACTTGGTAATGAAATTAATTTTTAATGCATTTATCTTCCAAAGGTCTCCTACTTCAATTTCTATATCAGTCAGGTAGCTATTCTACAGTAGGGTTGGTCGGTCTGGTGGTCTGTTAATAGTTTCAATATCTACCGACCCACATATCATCGACAGATCGCCTTGTAAACTTGATAATGAGATCATATTTTGTCGCGTCTATTTTTCAAAGGTCCCCCTTTGCTATTTCTAGATCAGTCGTGTAGGAGTTATACAGTCGGGTCGGTCGGTTAACGAGATTACTTTTTATCGCGTCTATTTTCCAATGATTCCCTTTTGCTATTTTTAGATCAGTCGTGTAGGAGTTCCACAGTAGGGTCAGTCGGTTGGTTGGTCAGGTGGTCGGTTAATAGTTCCAACATCTACCGAACCATATATCATTGACCGTTCGCCCTGTAAACTTGATAATGAGATTAATTTTTAAGGCGTCTATTTTTCAAAGGTCCCCTTTGCTATTTTTAGATCAGTTCGGTAGTAGTTCCACAGTAGAGTCGGTCGGTCAGGCGATCATTTAATCTTTCCAATGTCTATCGACCCACATATCATCAACTGATCGCTCTGTATACTTGATAATGAAATTACTTTTTATCGCGTCATTTTCTCAAGACCCCCATTTGCTATTCTAGATCAGTTGGGTAGGAATTCACTTCATTTTGATGTATATTTTAAATGCATATTTACTTCATTTCGATGTATATTTGCTTCATTTCGAAGCATATTTTCTATGTTTTGATGCATATTTACTTTTTTTCGATGCATATTTCCTTCGTTTCGATGCATATTTACATCATTTTGATGCATATTTACTTCATTACGATCACCATTTCCTTCGTTTCAATGCATATTTAGTTCATTTTGATGCATATTTACTTCATTACAATCAACATTTCCTTCGTTTCGATGTATATTTCTTTCATATGTACTTCATTTTGATGCATATTTACTTCATTACAATCAATATTTCCTTCGTTTCGGTGTATATTTACTTCATTTTGATGCATATTTACTTCATTAATTTCAATATTTCCTTCGTTTCGATGCATATTTAATTCATTTTGATGCATTTTACTTCATTACGTTTAACATTTTCTTCGTTTCGAAGCATATTCACTTCATTTTGACATATATTTTGATGCATATTTACTTCGTTTCGATGTATATTTCCTTTGTTTCGATGTATATTTTCTACGTTTTGATGCATATTTACTTAATTATGCATCGAAACGAAAGAAATGTTGATCGAAATGGAGTGAATATGCATCAAAATGAAAAAAATATGTTGAACGTAATGAAGTAAATATGCATCAAAATGAAAAAAATATGCATAGAAACGAAAGAAATATGCATCGAAATGAAGTAAATATGCATCAAAATATACATTAAAATGAAGTAAATATGCATCAAAATATACTTCAAAATGAAGAAAATATGATTTTAAACGAAGGAAATGTTGAACTTAATGTTGTAAATATGCATCAAAATGAAGTAAATATGCATCGAAACGAAGGAAATGTAGATTGTAATGAAGTAAATTTACATCAAAATGAAGTATATATGCATCGAAACGAAGGAAATGTTGATCGAAATGAAGTAAATATGCAACGAAACGAAGGAAATGTTGAATGTAATTAAGTAAATATGCATCAAAACGTAGAAAATATGCATCGAAACAAAGGAAATATACATCCAAACGAAGTAAATATGTATCAAAATATATGTCAAAATGAAGTGAATATGATTCGAAACGAAGAAAATGTATTGGAACTATTAACCGACCATTAGATCGACAAATCGAAAAACCCTATTGTTGAACTCCTACCCGATTGATTGAGAAATAGCAAAGGGGGACCTTTGGAAAATAGTCGTAATAAAAAGTGATCTCATTATCAAGTTTACAAGGTGATCATTCGATGATATGTGGGTTGGAAGATATTAGAACTATTAACTGACTACCAGACCGACCAACCGACCAACACTACTGTGGAACTCCTACCTGACTGATCTAGAAATAGCAATGGGGGACCTTTGGTTAAACTGTAAAACTCCTACCTAACTGACCTAAAAATAACAAAGAGAGACCTTTGAAAAATAGATGCGATAAAATGTAATCTCGTTATCAAGTTTACAGGACGATCAGCCGATGATATATGGGTCGGTAGACATTAGAACTATTAACCGACCAACTGACTGACAAACCAAAAAAACACTATTGTAAAATTGCTACCCGAATGATCTAGATATAGAAGAGGGAGACCTTTGAAAAATATATGCGTTAAAAATAAATCCCATTATCACGTTTACAAGGCGATCGGTCGATGATATGCGGGTCAGCAGAGGTTGGAACTAATTACCGACCACCTGATTGACCAACCGACCAACCGTACTGTGGAACTCCTACCCAACTGATCTAGAAAAAGCAAATGAAGACCTTTGGAAAATAGATGCGTTAAAAATTAATCTCATTATTAAGTATATAAGGCGATCGATCGATTATTTATGGGTTGGTAGTCGTTGGAACTATTAAACGACCACCTGACCAACCAACTGACTGACCTTATTGTGGAACTCCTACCCGACTGATCTGGAAACAGTAAAGGGGACTTTGGAAAATAGACCCGATAAAAAGTAATCTCGTTAACCAACCAACCCCACTGTAGAACTCCTATTCGACTGATCTAGAAATAGCAAAGGTAGACCTTTGGAAAATATACTCGATAAAAAGTAATATCATTATCAAGTTTACAGGGCGATCGGTCTATGATATGTGGGTCGGTGGACATTGGAACTGTTAACCGATCACCAGACCGACCAACCGACCAACCCTACTATAAAACTCCTACCCGACTTATCTAGAAATAGTAAAGTGGGACCTTTGGGAAATAGACATGATAAAAAGTAATCTCATTATCATGTTTACTATGCAATCGATCGATTATATGTGGGTCGGTAGACGTTGGAACTATTAACCGACCACCTGACCTATCAACCAACCAAACCTACAGTGGAACTCCTACCTGATTTATCTAGAAATAGCAAAAGGGGACCTTTCAAAAATAAACGCGTTATAAATTAATCTCATTATCAAGTTTACAGGGTGATCGATCGATGATATGAGGGTCGGTAGACGTTGGAACTATTAACCGACGAACTGACAGACTCTACTGTCACTACAAGATAACTGACATTACATAACACCCCAAAAATGTTACTCTCTTCCTCCAAGAAAAGATTGCACCACCAATTCCGGCACAGAGATTAAGAAAGTAATAACTTTTAGGGGTATAATAATATTTTTATGTAATAAATAAATGATAAAGTATGTTAGGTAGAGATGATTTTTTTTGTAAATAAAGTGTATGGGGAATGATGGTTGTTTTTTACTTTTTTCTTTTTTTGGAATGTGCAAACTTTTGTGGGACAGCCTAAAATAGAAAGTGTGTCATCTAAAAGGAGACGGATGGAGTACTTAACAATTAAAAAATGTAATTATAGATCATAAATAATTTTTTCGGTGTTGTTGTTGCCCCTGTTATCTAAAGTTTAATGTTACACTTTTTTTCCTTACGATAACACCTCATATAAAATTTAACATTTTATTATAACACTTCGGTTAACAGTTCCAATGTCTACCGACTCACATATCATCGACCGATCGCCCTGTAATTCTTGATAATGAGATTAATTTTTAACACTTCTATTTTCCAAAGGTCCCCTTTTGCTATTTTTAGATCAGTCCAGTAAGAGTTCCAGAGTAGGGTTGGTCGGTTGGTCGATCAGGTGGTAGGTTAATAGTTTCAACGTCTACCGACCCATATATCATCGATCGATCGCCCTATAAACTTGATAATGAGATTAATTTTTAACACGTTTATTTTTCAATGGTCTACCTTTGCAATTTCTATATCATTCGGTAGCAATTCTATAGAAGGGTTGATCGGTTGGTTTGATTGGTGGTCGGTTAATAGTTCCAATGTCTACCGATCCAGATATCATCCACCGATCGCCTTGAAAACATGTTAATGAGATCATATTTTATCGCGTCTATTTTTCAACAGTCTCCCTTTGCTATTTTTAGATCAGTCGAGTTGGAGTTCTACAATTTTTCCAAAAGTCCTCGCTTGCTATTTCTAGAAGTCGGGTAGGAGTTCCACAGTAGGGTTGGTTGATTAGTCTTGTGGTCGGTGAATAGTTCCAATGTCTACCGACCCACATATCATAAACTGATCACCTTGTAACTTGATATTGAGATTACTTTTTATCGCGTCTATTTTTCAAAGCTCTTCCTTTGCTATTTCTAGATCAGTCGTGTATGAGTTCTACAGTAGAGTTTGTCGGTTAACGGGAATACTTTTTACGCGTCTATTTTCAAAAGGTCTCCCTTTGCTTTTTCTAGATCATTCGGGTAGGAGTTCCATAGTAGGGTCAGTCTATTGGTCGGTTAGGTGGTTGGTTAATAGTTCCATCATCTACCAACGCACATATCATCAACCAATCGCCCAGTAAATTTGATAACGAGATTAATTTTAAATGCGTCTATTTTTCAAATGTCCCCCTTTGCTATTTTTAAATCAGTCCGGCAGGATTTTACAGTAGGGTCGGTTTGGTGGTAGGTTAATAGTTCCAACGTCTACCGACCAACATATCATCGACCGATCGCCCTGTAAACTTGGTAATGAAATTAATTTTTAATGCATTTATCTTCCAAAGGTCTCCTACTTCAATTTCTATATCAGTCAGGTAGCTATTCTACAGTAGGGTTGGTCGGTCTGGTGGTCTGTTAATAGTTTCAATATCTACCGACCCACATATCATTGACAGATCGCCTTGTAAACTTGATAATGAGATCATATTTTGTCACGTCTATTTTTCAAAGGTCCCCCTTTGCTATTTCTAGATCAGTCGTGTAGGAGTTATACAGTCGGGTCGGTCGGTTAACGAGATTACTTTTTATCGCGTCTATTTTCCAATGATTCCCTTTTGCTATTTTTAGATCAGTCGTGTAGGAGTTCCACAGTAGGGTCAGTCGATTGGTTGGTCAGGTGGTCGGTTAATAGTTCCAACATCTACCGAACCATATATCATTGACCGTCCGCCCTGTAAACTTGATAATGAGATTAATTTTTAAGGCGTCTATTTTTCAAAGGTCCCCTTTGCTATTTTTAGATCAGTTCGGTAGTAGTTCCACAGTAGAGTCGGTCGGTCAGGCGATCATTTAATCTTTCCAATGTCTATCGACCCACATATCATCAACTGATCGCTCTGTGTACTTGATAATGAAATTACTTTTTATCGCGTCATTTTCTCAAGACCCCCATTTGCTATTCTAGATCAGTTGGGTAGGAGTTCTATAATTGGGTTTTCCAGTTAACGAGATTAATTTTTATCGCTTCTATTTTTCAAAGGTCGCCCTTTGTTATTTCTAGATCAGTCAAGTAGGAGTTCCATAGTGGGGCAGGTCAGTTAGTCAGTCAGTTAGTTGGTTAATAGTTCCAACGTCTATAGACCCACATATCATCAATCGGTTGCCCTGTAACTTGATAATGAGATTATTTTTTAACACGTTTATTTTCCTAAGGTCTCTCTTTACTATTTTTAGATTCAATCAGGTAAAAGTTCCATATTAGGGTTCGTCGGTTGGTCAGTTAGGTGGTTGGTTAAAAGTTTCAACGTCTACCGACCCGCATATCATTGAACGATCGCCCTGTAAACTTGATTATTTGATTAATTTTTAACGCATCAAATTTCCAAAGGACTTCCTCTGCTATTTCTATATCAGTCGGGTAGTAATTCTGTAGTAGGGTTGGTCGGTCTAGTGGTCGGTTAATAGTTCCAATGTCTATCGACCCACATATCATCGACCAATCGCACTGTAAACTTTATAATGAGATTACATTTTGTCGCATCTAGTTTCCAAAGGTCCCCCTTTGCTATTTTCAAGATCAGTTGGGCAAATGTTTCACAGTAAGGTCGGTTGGTCGGTTAATAGTTCCATTGTCTACAGACCTGCTTATCCTCGACCGATCGCCATGTAAACTTGATAATGAGATTAATTTTTAACGCGTCTATTTTTAGAAGGTCCCCATTCTAAATTTTTAGATCAGTCAGGTAAGAGTTCCATGGTAGGGTCGGTCAAGTGGTCGGTTTATAATTCCAACATCTACCGACCTACATATCATAGACCGATCACCCTGTAAACTTGATAATGAGATTAACTTTTAACGCATCTATTTTCTAAATGTCTTCGTCTGCTATTTCTATATAAGTCGGGTAACAATTCTGCAGTAGGGCTCGTCGGTTGGTCGGTCTGGTGGTCGGTTAGTACTTACAATATCAACAGACCCACATATCATCGATCGATCACCCTGTAACTTGATAATAAGATTACATTTTATCACGTCTATTTTTTCAAGATCTCCCTTTGCTATATCTAGATCAGTCGGGTAAGAGTTCTACAGTTTTTCCAAAGGTCCCCCTTTACTATTTTTAGATCAGTCGGGTAGAAGTTCTACAGTAGGATTGGTCGGTTGGTCGATCTTGTGGTCGGTAAACATTTCCAATATCTACCGACCCACATATCATCGATCGATCGCTAGGTTATAACCATTGTAAACCGTTCAAAAATTTTCTACATTAAACCCGATCGGTTTTAACCTTGTAAAATTTATTTTTAAAGTATTTTTTATTAAATTTTTTCATATTTACGAATAATAAATACTCTTATATCTAAAGATTTTCCACATTAAACCCGATAGATTCTAACCTTGTAAAGTTCATTATTTTTTTAACAATTTTTAATATTTAAAGAATAATAAATACATATAAAAATTTTCTACATTAAACCCGATCCGTTCTAATCTTGTAAGGTTCATTGTTTTTTCTAATAGTAATTTTTATGAATTTTTTTCATAATTAAGAATAATAATAACATATAAAATTTTTCCAAATTAAATTTAATCGGTTTTAACCTTGTAAAGTTCATGGTTTTTTAAAGTAATTTTTGTTAATATTTTTTCATATTTAAGAATAATAAAATACATATAAAATTTTTCCACATTAAACCCGATCGGTTCTGAACTTGTAAAGTTTTTGTTCTTTAAAGTAATTTTTATTAATTTTTTTCATATTTAAGAATAAAAATACATAAAAAAAATTTCGACATTAAAACCGATCGGTTCTAACCTTGTAAAGTTTATTGTTTTTTAAATACTCCCTTCGTCCCCATGATACGTATCCGTTTTTTCATTTTGCTCTGTCCCATTACAAAATATACTTTCCCTTTTAGATTGATAAGACCCACAACCACTACACATGACCCCACACTCAATACTAATACAACAACTCACTACACATTAAAATATTATTTATCTCACCTAACTATACATTAAATTATTATACTTCTTAATCCACGTGAAAATAGTAAATGAATATCTTTCAAAGGGACGGAGGGAGTATAATTTTTTAAATTTTTTTTTTCATATTTGAGAATAATATATACATATAAAAATTTTCCATATTAAACCAGATCAGTTGTAACCTTGTAAAGTTCATTATTTTTTTTGAAATAATTTTTATTAATTTTTTTATATTTTAGAATAATAAATTCATATAAAATTTTTCCACGTTAAACCCGATCGGTTCTAATCTTGTAAAGTTTATTTTTTTAAAATAATTTTTGTTAATTTTTTTTTTCATATTTAAGAATATTAAATTCATATAAAAATTTTCTAAATTAAACCCAATCCATTCTTACTTTGTAATGTTCATTATTTTTTTAAAAGTAATTTTTATTAATTTTTTTCTTTAAAAATAATAAATAAAGAATGTGTATCGAAATAAGAAAATGAGTAATGAAATGAAGGAAAAGTGTACTGAAATTAGAAAATAAGCATCGAAATGAAGTAATTGTGCATCGAAATGAAGGAAATGTGCATTGAAATGAGAAAATGAACATCGAGGCAAATAAAATTTTGATCGAATGAGAAAATGACCATCGAAATCTAATAAATGAGCATCGAAATGAAGGAAATGAGAATCAAAATGAAGTAAACGTGCAATAAAATGAAGGAAATGTGCATCGAAATGATAAAATGAGCATGGAAATGAAGGAAATATGCATCGAAATTAGAAAATGAACATCGAAATGAAGTAAACCTCATCAAAATGAGAAATGAGAATCGAAAATGAAGGAGACGTGCATAGAAATGAGCATCGAAATGAGGAAAATTTTAATTAGAAATGAGAATATGAGCATCGAAATGAAGGAAATGTTGATCAAAACTAGAAAATAAGCATTGAAATGAAGGAATATGTTTCTTAATGAATGATGATATTAATACAAAATAACAAAAAACCTTTTTCAAATTAAACCGATAGGTTCTAACCTTTGTAAACCGTTCAAAAAAATTTCTACATTAAACCCGATCTGTTCTAACCTTGTAAAATTCATTGCTTTTTTAAGTAATTTTTATTAATTTCTTTTCATATATAGAAATAATAAATATATATATAAAATTTTCACATTAAACCCGATTGGTTCTAACCTTGTAAAGTTCTTTTTTTAAAAAAATAATTTTATTAATTTTTTTTCATATTAAAGAATAATAAATATATATAAATTTTTTCCACATTAAACCCGATCTGTGCTAAACTTGTAAAGTTCATTGTTCTTTCTTATAGTAAATTTTATGAATTTTTTTCATAATTAAGAATAATTATCACGTATAAAATTTTTCACATTACACTAAATTGGTTCTAACATTGTAAGGTTCATTGTTTTTTTAAGTAATTTTTATTAATTTTTTTTTATATTTAAGAATAATAAATACGTATAAAATTTTTTCACATAAAACCCGATCGGTTCTAAACTAGTAAAGTTCATTGTTTTATTAAAGTACTTTTTATTAATTTTTTTCATATTTAAGAATAATAAAAACATATAAAATTTTTTCACATTAAAACCGATTTGTTCTAACCTTGTAAAGTTCATTGTTTTTTAATAATTTTTATTAATTTTTTTTTTCATATTTGAGAATAATAAATACATATAAACTTTTTTCATATTAAACCCGATCGGTTCTAACCATGTAAAGTTTATTATTTTTTTGAAGTAATTTTTATTAACCTTTTTTTTTTTCATATTTTAGAAAAATATATATCTATTTTTTTCAACATTAAACTCGATCAGTTCTAACCTTGTAAAGTTCATTGTTTTTTTAAATAATTTTTGTTAATTTTTTTATACTCTCTCCGTCCCATTTCAATCTTTACATATTTTCATTTTGGGCGTCTCATTTCAATTTTTACGTTTCCCTTTTTGGTAAATGGAACCCACACAAATTAATTATTTCTCTCTCCATGGACCCACACATCACACTAATACACCACACCGGATCTTCTGCGCCATTTTGGTGCATCATCTTCTGTGCACACCTTATGTGATTGACACGTAAGATGAGGAAACAAATCCAACCATTGCCTCTAGGGTTTAAGGATTATGGCATATTTTCTTTCTCAGACGTGTCGTCAATCTAACGATGTGGCACAAGAGATAGTGTACCAAATGACACAGAGAATCTGAGCCGAATACACCTATACACTTTACATTAAAATATTATTTCTCTGACCTCACTACACATTAAAATACTATATTTCTTAATCTACGTGCAAAAAGCAAACGTAAAGTTTGAAACGGGACGGAGGGAGTATTTAAGAATAATAAATACATATAAAAATTTTCCACGTTAAACACGATCAGTTCTAACTTTGTAAAGTTAATTATTTTTTTATTTTAAAATAATAAATAAAGAATGTGTATCGAAATGAGAAAATGAGCAATGAAATAAAGGAAAAGTGCACCGAAATTAGAAAATGAGCATCGAAATGAAGGAATTGTGCATCAAATTGAAGGAAAGCAGCATAAAAATGAAGGAAATATGTTTCTTAATAAATAAAGATATTAAAAAAATAACAAAAATATTTTTCAAATTAAAACCGTTAGTTTCTAAACTTTTTAAACCATACAAAAAATATTCTACATTAAATCCGATCGGTTCTAATCTTAAAAAAGAACATTGTTTCTTTTAAAGTAATTTTTATTCATTTTTTTCATATTTTAAAAAATAAATATATATAAAAATTTTCCACATTAAACCCGATCAGTTCTAAACTTATGAAGTTCATTATTTTTTTAAAAGTAATTTTATTAATTTTTTTATATTTAAGAATAATAAATATGGAAATGTGCACCAAAATGTAAAATGAGCAATGAAATGAAGAAAAAGTGCATAAAATTAGAAAATGAGCATCGAAATTAAGAAATTGTGCATCGAAATAAAGGAAATGAGTATCGAAATGTAGGAAATGAGTATCGAAATGAAGAAAATGAGCATCGAAATGAAGAAAATGTGAAACGAATTTATGGAAACGTGCATTGAAATGATAAAATGAGCATTGAAATCAAGGAAATGTGCATCAAATGAAGTAAACGTAATCCAAAATGAGAAATGAGAATCGAAAATGAAGGAGACATGCATCGAAATTTATCATCAAAATGAAGGAAATGTGCATCTGAAATGAGAAAATGAGCATCGAAACGAAGGAAATATTGATCAAAACAAGAAATAAGCATTGAAATGAAGAAAATATGCTTCTTAATCAATAAGATATTAAAAAAAATAAAAAAAATATTTTCAAATTAAAATCGATAGATTCTAACCTTTGTAAACCATTCAAAAAAATTAAACATTAAACTTGATAGGTTCTAACCTTGTAAAATTCATTGTTTCTTTTAAAGTAATCTCTATTAATATCTTTTCATATATAAAAATATTAAATACATATAAAATTTTTTCATATTAAACCCGATCGGTTATAATCTTGCAAAGTTAATTTATAGTAATTTTTATTAAATTTTGTTTTCATATTTTAGAATAATATGTACATGTAAAATTTTCCACTTTAAACCCGATCATTTCTAAACTTATAAAGTTCATTATTATTTTAAAAGTAATTTTTATTAATTTATTTTCATATTTAAGAATAATAAATATGAAAATGTGCATCAAATGAGAAAATGAGCAACGAAATAAAGTAAAAGTGAATCGAAATTAGAAAATGAACATCGAAATGAAGGAATTGTGTATCGAAATAAAGAAAATTACTATCGAAATGTACGAAATGAGAATTGAAATGAAGGAAACGTGCAACGAAATGAAGGAAGCGTACATTGAAATGAAGGGAACGTGCATTGAAATGTTAAAATGAGCATCGAAATTGAAAAATGTGGATCAAAATTATAAAATGAGCATCAAACGAAGTAAACGTCACCAAAATGAGAAATGAGTATCGAAAATGAAGGAAACATGAATCCAAATGAGCATCATAATGAAGGAAATGTGCATTAGAATTGAGAAAATGAGTATCGAAATGAAGAAAATGTTGATCGACATAAGAAAATAAGCATCGAAATGAATGATATATGCTTCTTATTGAATGAAAATATTAAAAAAATAACAAAAATATTTTTAAATTAAAACTGATAGGTTATAACCTTTGTAAACCATTCAAAATATTTTTTACATTAAACCCAATCACTTCTAACCTTGTAAAATTCATAGTTTTCATATATATATATATATATATATATATATATATATATATATATATATATATAATTTCCACATTAAACGCGATCGGTTCTAACCTTATAAAATTCATTATTTTTTTTAAATAATTTTATTAATTTTTTTTCATATTAAAGAATAATAAATATATATATAATTTTTCCACATTAAACCCTATTGGTTTTAACCTTGTAAAGTTCATTGTTTTTTCTTATAGTAATTTTTATGAATTTTTTTTCATAATTAAGAATTATAATCACATATAAAATTTCTCTACATTAAACTCAATTAGTTCTAACCTTGTAAAGTTTATTTTTTTAAAGTAATTTTTATTAATTTTTTTAATATTTAAGAATAATAAATACATATAAAATATTTCCAGATTAAAAATGATCGGTTCGCGGTTAGGTGGTCAGGTATTAACTTGATAATGAGATTACTTTTCATTGCGCCTATTTTCAAAGGTCCCCCTTTGCTATTTCTAGATTAGTCGGGTTAGAATTCTACAGTAGGGTCAAATCTGTTGGTCGGTCAGGTGGTCGGATATTATTTTTATTATCTAACGACCCACATATCATCTACCGATCACTCTGTAAACTTGATAATGAGATTATTTTTTATCGCGTCTATTTTACAAAGGTCATCATTTTCTATTTCTAGATCAGTCGAGTAAGAGTTCCACAGTAGGGTCGATCGCTTGGTCGATCAGGTGGTCAGGTATTATTTCTAGGGTATGTATTGTGTAAGACCGTCTCACGTGAGATCATTTTTCACTTTTTAAAATAGTTATCACTTTCGATATAGATCATTATCACTTGCGCTATAAAATGTTATCACTTTTTATTTATACTAAAAATTGTTCATGAAATAACATTATCACTTTTTGTTAATTTATTATCACTTTCCTATATTAAAGTTATCACTTTCTGGCCATCTCACGTAAGCCCTTACGTGAAAGGGTCTCACACAAGTCTTTGCCTTATTTTTATTATCTTTCGGCCCACATATCATCGACCGATCACCCTGTAAAATTAATAATCAAATTACTTTTATCGCGTCTATTTTCCAAATGACCCCTTTGCTATTTCTAGACTAGTCGGGTAGGAGTTCCAAAGTAGGGTCGGTCGGCTGGTCTGTCAGGTGGTAGGGTAGGAGTTCGAATGTTTTTCCAAATATCCCCCTTTGCTATTTTTAGATCAGTCGAGGGTCAGTCAGGTGGTCGGGTATTATTTCTATTGTCTACCGACCCACATATCATCGACCGATCGCCCTGTAAACTTGATAATGAGAATACTTGTTATCGCGTCTATTTTTTCGTATAACCCTATTTGCTGATTATCAATCTGTCGGGTAAAAGTTCAACAGAAATGTCGGTTAGGTGTTGGGTCGTGGCCCCAATCTCTATCAATCCACATATCATCGACCTATCGCCCTTAAACTTGATAATGAGATTACATGTTATCGCGTCTTTTTAAGTATGCCACCATTTGTTGATTCTCAATCAGTCGGGTAGGAGTTCTCTAATAGTGTCGGTCAATTGGTCGATTTAATGGTCGGTTAATAGTATCAATGTCTACAGACCCACATATCTTCGACTGATCTCCCTGTAAACTTGATAATGAGATTACTTGTTATCGCGTCAATTTTTCCAAGGTCCCCGTTTGCTATATCTCAATCAGTCAGGTAGGAGTTCCACATTAGTCGGTTGGTTGGTCAGGTGGTCGAGTATTATTTCCATTGTCTACTGACCCACGTATCATCGACCGATCTCCCTGTAAACTTGATAATGAGATTACTTTTCATCGCGTCTATTTTCCAAAGGTCTTCCTTTGTTATTTCTAAATCAGTCGGATAACAGTTCCATAGTAGAGTCAGTCGGTTTGTCGGTCAGGTAGTTGGATATTATTTCCATTGTCTACCAGCCCACCTATCATCGATCGATCACCTTGTAAACCAGATAATGAGATACTTTTTATCGCGTCTATTTTCCAATGACCCCCCCTTTGCTATTTCTATATTAGTCGGGTAGGAGTTCCACAGTAGGTTTGTTAAGTTGGTCGGTCCCGTAGTCGGTTAATAGTTCCAATGTCTACCGACCCACATATCATCGACCGATTACCCTGTAAACTTAATAATGATATTACTTTTTATTTCGTCTATTTTCCAACGGTCCCCCTTCGCTATTTATGGATCAGTTGGGTAGGAGTTCCACTATAAGGTTGTTCAGTTGGTCGGCCTGGTGGTCAGTTAATAGTTCCATTGTCTACCGACCCACATATCATCGACTGATATCCCTGTAAACTATATAATGAGATTAATTTTTATCGCGTCTATTTTGCAAAGGTCTCCTTTTGTTGATTCTTGATCTGTCGGGTAAATGTTGAACTGAAGGGTCGGAATATGTGAGTTGATAAAGGGTAGGAGTTCCATAGTAGTGTCGGTTGGTTGGTCGAACTGGTGGTCGGTTAATAGTTCCAATGTCTAACGACCCACATATCATTAACCGATCGCCTTGTAAACTTGATAATGAGATTACTTTTTATTGCGTCTGATTTTCAAAGGTCCCCTTTTGCTATTTCTAGATCAGTCGGGTAGGAGTTCCACAGTACGGTCGGTCGGTTGGTCGGTCTGGTGGTTGGCAATTAGTTTCAAAGTCTACCGACCCACATATCATCGACCGATCGCCCTGTAAACCTGATAATGAGATTACTTGTTATCGTATAAGTTTTTCATATGTCCCAGATTACTGATTATCGGTCTATTGGGTAAAAGTTTAATAGAAGGGTCAGTTAGGTGGTCAGGTCGTGGATCCAATGTCTAACGACCCACATATCATCGACCGACCACCCTTTTAGATAAGCGTGATGTCCCCTTTTGACCGATCACCCTGTAACTTAATAACGAGATTACTTTTATCTCGTCTATATTCCGAAGGTCCCCATTTGATATTTCTCCATCATTCGGGTAGGAGTTCCAAAGTAGGGTCAGTCGGTTGCTCAGTTTGGTAGTCGGTTAATAGTTACAAGGTCTACCGACCTAAATAACATCGATCAATCACCTTATAAAATTGATAATGAGATTACTTTTTATCGTATATTTTTTCCAAAGATTCACATTTGCTATTTCTAGATCAGCCAAGTAGGAGTTTCACAGTTTGGTTGGTTTGGTGGTCGGGTCGTGGCTCCAAAGTCTACCGACCCAAATATCATCGACTGATCGCCCTTTTAACTTGATAATGAGATTACGTGTTATTGCTTTTATTTTCCATATGTCCCCATTTACTGATTCTCGATCACTAGGGTAGGAGTTTTAAAGGTAATGAAATTGGGTCGATTATAGTTTGCTGAGTGATGTAGACTTGGCCGACCTTTTTCAGTAGACATTTGAACTATTAACCGACCACTAGACTAACCAATATTGTTAAAAATTAATCTCGTTATCAAGTTTATAGGGCGATAGGTCGATGATATATGGGTTGGTGGACTTTGGAACCACGACAGAACCACCTAACTAACCCTTTTGTGGAACTTTTACCTAACATATCGAGAAATAGCAAATGGGGACCTTAAGAATATAGACGCGATAAAAAGCAACGGGCACGGGCAATCCTAGGCAACGGGCGCGGGCAACCCATGGGCAATCCTAGGCAACGGGCGAAGGCAACCTCCGATCAATCCTAAGCAACGAGCGTGGGCAACACGTGGGCAATCTTAGGCAATGGGCGTGGGTAACCCTTGGGCAATCTTAGGCAACGGGCGTGGGCAACCCGTGGGCAATCCTAGGCAATAGACGTGGGCAACTCATGGGCAACCCCAGGCAACGGGCGTGGGCAACTCATTTCCAATCTTAGGGAACGGGCGTGAGCAATCCTAGGCAACGGGTGTGGGCAACCCGTGGGTAATCCTAGGCAACGGGCGTGGGCAATTCTTGTCAATGGGAGTGAGCATTCCTAGACAACGGACGTGGACAATCCTAGACAACAGGCATGGGCAATGTTAGGCAATGGGCTTGGGCAACCAGTTGGCAATCCTAGGCAAGGGCGTGGGGAATCCGTGGGCAATTCTAGGCAACGGGCGTGGGCAACCCATGGGCAATTCTTGGCAATTGGCGTGGGCAATCCAAGACAACGTACGTGGGTAACCCGTGGTCAATCCTAGGCAACGGGCGTGGGCAACATGTGGAAAATCCTAGGCAACGGGCGTGGGCAACCCGTGGGCAATTCTAGGCAATGGGCGTGGGCAATCATAAGCAACGAGTGTGGGCAACGGTTAGGTGTTCGGGTCGTGGCCCCAATCTCTATCAATCCACATATCATCGACCGATCGCCCCTTAAACTTGATAATGAAATAGCAAATGGGGATCTTAAGAATATAGACGCGATAAAAAGCAACAGGCACAGGAAATCCTAGGCAACGGGCGCGGGCAACCCATGGGCAATCCTAGGCAACGGGCGAGGGCAACCTCCGATCAATCCTAGACAACGAGCGTGGGCAACACGTGGGCAATCCTAGGCAATGGGCGTGGGTAACCCTTGGGCAATCTTAGGCAACGGGCGTGGGCAACTCGTGGGCAATCCTAGGCAATAGACATGGGCAACACATGGCAACCCCAGGCAACGGGCGTGGGCAACCCGTTGGCAATCTTAGGGAACGGGCGTGAGCAATCCTAGGCAACGGGTGTGGGCAACCCGTGGGTAATCCTAGGCAACGGGCGTGGGCAATTCTTGGCAATGGGCGTGAGCATTCCTAGACAACGGACGTGGACAATCCTAGACAACAAACATGGGCAATCCTAGGCAACGGGCGTGGGCAACCAGTTGGCAATCCTAGGCAATGGGCGTGGGGAACCCGTGGGCAATTCTAGGCAACGGGCATGGGCAACCCATGGGCAATTCTTGGCAATGGGCATGGGCAATCCAAGACAACGTGCGTGGGCAACCCGTGGTCAATCCTAGGCAACGGGCGTGGGCAACATGTGGAAAATCCTAGGCAACGGGCGTGGGCAACCCGTGGGCAATTCTAGGCAACGGGTGCGGGCAATCATAAGCAACGAGTGTGGGCAACCTTGGGCAATCCTAAGCAACAGATGTGGGCAGTCCGTGGACAATCCTAAGCAACGGGCGCGGGCAATCTTAGACAACAGGCGTGGGCAACCTGTCGGCAATCTTAAGCAACGGGCTTGGGCAACCCGTGGAAAATTCTAGGCAACTAGCATGGACAATCCTACGCAACGGGTGTGGGCAACCTATGGGCAATCCTAGCCAACGAGCGTGGGTGACACATTGACAATCCTAGGTAACGGGCGAGAGTTACCCGTTGGCAATTCTAAGTAACGGGAGTGGGCAACCCGCGGGCAATCCTAGGCTACGGGCGTACGCAACCCATGGGTAATCCTAGGCTACGGGCGTAGGCAACCCGTGGGCTATCCAAAGCAACAGGCGTGGGCAACCCGTGGGCAATCCTAGGCAACGGGCGTGGGCAGTCCTAGACAGTAGGTGTGGGCAATCCTATGCAACGGGCGTGGACAATCCTAGGCAACTGGCGTGGGCAACTCCTGGACAATCCTAGGCAACGGGCGTGGGTAACCCGTGTGCAATCCTAAGCAATGGACGTGGGCAATCCATATCCAATCCTAGGCAATGGGCATGGGCGTGGGCAATCCTAGGCAAAGGGTGTGGGCTACCCATTGGCAATCTGAGGCAATGGGAGTGGGCAATCCCCAAGTAATCCTAGGCAACGGGCATGGGCAAACTAATGGAATTTCTAGGCAACGGGCGTGGGCAACCTGTGGACAATTCTAGGCAACGGGCGTGGGCAATCCAGGCAACGGGCACGGGCAACCTAGACAACGTGCGTGGGCAACCTGTGAGAAATCCTAGGCAACGGGCGTGGGCAATTCTAGAAAATGGGCGTAGAAAATCCTAGGCAATGGGCGTGGACAATACATAGAAAAATCATAGGCAATGGGCGTGGGCAACTCGTGGGCAATTCTAGTAAACGGGCATGGGTCGGTAGACATTGGAACTATTAACTAACCGCTGGATCGACCATCCAACCTACCGTATTGTAGAACTCCTACCCGACTGATCTACAAATAATAAAGGGAAATCTTTGAAAAATAGACGTGATAAAAAGTAATCTAATTATCAATCTTACAACGCAATCGGTCGATGATATTTGGTTCGGTAGACATTGGAACTATTAACCGACCACCAGACCAACCAACTGACCAACCCTACTATAGAACTCCTACCCGACTGATCTAGAAATAGCAAAGGGGGACCTTTAGAAAATAGACGCGATGAATAGTAATCTCATTATCAAGTTTATAGGGCGATTGATCGAAAATATGTGTGTCGGAATATATTAGAACTATTAACCGACCACCAGATCGACCAACCCTATTGTAGATCTCTTACCCGACTGATCGAGAAATAGCAAAAGGGGGACATTAGGAAAATAGACTCGATAAAAAGTAATCTCATTATCAAGTTTACATTGCGATCGATCGATGATATGTGGGTCGGTAGAAATTAGAACTATTAACCAACCACCAGACCCACCAACCTAATAACCCTACTATGGAACTCCTAACCGACTAATCTATGAATAGCCAAGGGGGACTTTTTATAGAACTCCTACCGACTGATCTAGAAATAGAAAAGGAGAACCTTTGAAAAATGGACGAGATAAAATATAATCTCACTATCAGGTTTATAGGGCGATCGGTCGATGATATGTTTATCCGTAGATATTGGAACTATTAACGACTACCATACCGACCAACCGACCAACCCTACTGTAGAACTCCTTCCCGATTAATCATGAAATAGCAAATGGGGACTTTTGGAAAAACTGTAGAACTCCTACTCGACTGACTAGAAATAGCAAAGAGGGACCTTTGAAAAATAGACGTGATAAAATGTAATCTCATTATCAACTTTAAAGGGCGATTAGTTGAAGATATATAGGTCGGTAGATATTGGAATTATTTACCGACCACCTGACTGACCAACTGACCGACCCTAGTGTGGATCTTCTACCCGAATGATCTAGAAATAGCAAAAGGGGACCTTTAAAAAAAGATGCGTTAAAAATTAATCTCATTATCAAGTATACAGGGCGATTGGACAATGCTATGTGGGTTGGTAGATGTTGGAACTATTTACCGACCACCTGACCGACCAACAGACCGACCTTACTGTGGAACTCCAACCCGACTGATCTAGAAACAACAAAGGAGGACCGTTGGAAAATAGACGCGATAAAAAGTAATCTCATTATAATGATTACTGGGTGATCGGTCGATGATGTGTGGGTCGGTAGACATTGGAACTTTTAACTGACCACCAGACCGACCAGCCGACCAACCCTACTGTAGAACTCCAACCCGACTGATCTAGAAACAACAAAGGAAGACCTTTGGAAAATAGATGTGATAAAAAGTAATCTCATTAACAAGTTTACAGGACAATCAGTAGATGATATGTGGGTAGGTAGATATTGGAACTATTAACCGACCATCAGATTGACCAACCGACCAACCCTATTGTAGAACTCCTACCCGACAGATCGAGAAATAGCAAAAGAGGGACCTTAGGAAAACAGACGTGATAAAATTAAATCTCATTATCAAGTTTATGGGGCAATCAGTCGATGATATATGGGTCGGTAGACATTGAAACTTTTAACTGACCACCGAACCGACCAAACGACCAACCCTAGTGTTGAACTTCTATCCAACAAATTTAAAAATAACAAAGTGGGACCTTTGAAAAACTATAGAAATCCTAATCGACTTATCCAGAAAATGCAAAGGGGGACCTTTTAAAAATAGACGAGATAAAATGTAATCTCATTATCAATTTTACAGGGCGATCAGTCGAAGATATGTGGATTAGTAGACGTTGAAACAATTAACCGACCACCAGACCGACTAACCGACCAACCCTACTATAGAACTCTTACCCGACTTATCTAGAAATAGCGAAATGGGACCTTTGGAAAATAGACGTGATAAAAAGTAATCGATTTATCAAGTTTATAAGACTATCGATCGATGATATGTAAGTCGGTAGACATTGAAACTAATAACCGGCCACCATACCGACCAACTAACCAATCCTACTGTAAAACTCTTACCTGACTGATCTAGAAATAGAAAAGAGGGACCTTTGGAAAATAGATGCGATAAAAAGTAATCTCATTATCAAGTTTACAGTACGATCGGTTGATGATATGTGGGTCGGCAGACATTGGAACTATTAATCGACCAAATGTTCGACCAACAGAAAAATTCTACTATAGAACTTCTATCCTACCGATCGAGAAATAGCAATGGGGGAACTTTAGAAAATAGACGCTATAAAAAGTAATCTTTTTATCAAGTTTATAGGGCGATTGCTCGATGATATGTGGGTCGTAAGACATTGGAACTATTAACCGACCATCATACCTACGAACCGACCAACCCTATTGTGGAACACCTATCCGACTAATCTAGAAATAGCAAAGGGGGGCATTTGAAAAAACTGTAGAACTCCTACCAGACTGATCTAGATAAAGCAAAGGGGAACCTTTAAAAAATAGACGCGATAAATTGTAATCTCATTATCAATTTTACAGGGTGATCAGTCGATGATATGTGGGTCGGTAGACATTGGATTATTAACCTATCTCTAGACCGACCAACCGAATAACCCTTTCGTAGAACTGCTACCCGACTGATCTAGAAATAGCAGATGTTGTGGGTCAACAGATGTTGGAACTATTAACCGACAACTAGATCGACCAACTGACCAACCCGACTATAGAATTCCTACCTGACAGATCTAGAAATAACAAAGGGGGATCTTTGAAAAATAGATGTGATAAAAAATAAACTTATTGTTAAATTTACAAGGCGATCGGTCGATGATATGTGGATCGGTAGACATTGAAACTGCTAATCGACCACCAGACCGACCAACCGTCCAACCGCCCAACCCTACCTTAGAACTCTTACCCGACTAATCCAGCAATTACAAAGGAGGATCGACCTTTGGAAAATAGAAGAGATAAAAAGTAATCTCAATATCAAATTCATAGGGCGATCAATCGTTGATATGTGTGTAGGTAGACATTGGGACTATTAACTGACAACCAGACTGACCAACCGCCAACCCTACTTTGGAACTCCTACCCGACCAATCTAGAAATAGCAAAGGGGGACATTTGGAAAAACTGCAGAACTCCTACCCGACTTATCTAGAAATAGCAAAGGGGGGCCTTTTAAATATTGACGCAATTAAATGTAATCTCATTATCAAGTTTACATGGCGATTGGTAGATGATATATGGGTCGGTAGACATTGGAACTATTAACTGACCACCAGACCGACCAACCGATGAACCCTAAAGTAGAGCTGCTACCGGATTAATCTAAAAATAGCAGATGGAGACCTCCTAAAAATAGATGCATTAAAAATTAATCTCATTATCAAGTTTACAAAGCAATAGGTCGATTATATGTGGATCAGTAGACGTTGGAACTATTAACTGACCACTAGACCAAACAACTGACCAACCCTACTGTAGAACTCCTACAAACTGTTATAGAAATAGCAATGGGGGGTCTGTGGAAAATAGATGTGATAAAAAGTAATCTAATTATCAAGTGTACAAGGCGATTTATCGATAATATATGGATCGGTAGACATTGGAACGGTTAACCGACAACCAGACCGACCAACCGACCAACCCTACTATGGAACTCCCTCCTGACTAATTTAGAAATAGCAAAGGTGGACCTTCGGAAAACTGTAGAACCACTACCCGACTGATCTGGAAATAGGAAAGGGAGAACTTTGAGAAATAGACGCGATAAAATGTTATCTCATTATCAAGTTTAAAAGGTAATCGGTCGATGATATGTGGGTAGGTACACATAGGAACTATTAAAGGGCAATCTGTCGATGATATGTGGGTTTGTAGACGTTGGAACTATTAACCGACCACCTGACCGACCAACTTACCTAGAAATAGCAAAGGGTGCCTTTGGGAAATAGATTATATGTGGATCAGTAGACGTTAGAACTATTAATGACCACTTAACCTACCAACCGATCGACCCTATATTGGAAGTCCTACCCGACTGATCTAGAAATAGCAAAGAAGATTATTAGAAAGTCGACACGATAAAAAGTAATCTCGTAAATTAATCTCATTATCACGCATACAGGGGCGATCGTTCGATGATATGTGGGTCGGTAGAGGTTGAGACTATTTACTGACGACCTAACAGAGCAACCCACCGTTTGTACTGCAGAACGCTTACCTGATTGATTTAAAAATTGTAAAGGGAGACCTTTGGAAAATATATGCGTTAAAAATAATCTCATTATCAAGAATATAGGGCGATCAATCAATGATATGTAGGTCGGTATACTATGGAACTCTTAATCGACCACTGACCGTCCAACCGACTGACCTTACTGTGAAACTCCTACACGATTGATTTGGAAACAGCAAAGGAGGGCATTTGGAAAATAGACGCGATAAAAACTAATATTGTTAACCAACCAACACCACTGTAGAACTATTATTCGACTGATCTAGAAATAGCAAAGGAGGATATTTGAAAAATAGACGCGATAAAAATTAATCTCATTATCAAGTTTACATGGCGATCGGTCGATGATATATGGATCGGTAGAAATTGGAACTGTTAACAGACCACTAGACAGACCAACTGATGAACCCTACTGTAGAACTCCTACCCGACTGATCAAGAAATAGTAAAGGGGGACTTTTGAAAAATAGACGTGATAAAATGTAATCTCATTATAATGTTTACATGGCGTTCGGTCGATGATATGTTGGTCGGTAGACATTGGAACTATTAATCGACCACAAGACTGACCAACCCTATTGTAGAACTCCAACACTACAGATCTAGAAATAGCAATGGGTGACCTATGAAAAACAGACGCGATAAAAAATAATCTCATTATCAAGTTTACAGGGCGATCGGTCGATGATATGTTGGTACGTAGACATTGGAACTATTAACTAACCACCAGATTGACCAACCGACCAACCCTAGCGTAAAACTCCTACCCAACTGATCGAGAAAATAGCAAAGGAGGACCTTTGAAAAATAGATATGCTAAAAAGTAATCTTACTATCAAGTTTACAAGGCGATCGATCGATGATATGTGGGTCGATAAATGTTGGAACTATTAACCAACCACCAGATTAACTAACCGACCAACCATACTATGTAACTCCTGCCCGACTGATCTAGAAATATCAATGGGAGACCTTTGAAAAAACTGCAGAACTTCTAACCGACAGATCTAGAAATAGTATAGGGAGACCTTTGAAAAATAGACGCGATAAAATGTAATCTCACTTTCAATTTTACAAGGCTATCGGTCAATGGTATGTGGGTCGGTAGATATTGGAACTATTAACCAACCACCAGACCGACCAACCGACCAACCCTACTGTAGTACTCCTGCAGACTAATCAAGAAATAGCAATGGGGGACCTTTGAAAAATAAACATGACAAAAAGTAATATCATTATCAAGTTTATAAGGTGATCGATCGATGATATGAGGATCGGTAGACATTGGAACTATTAACCGACCACTAAACACACCAACCGACCAACCATACTTTGGAACTCCAACCTGACTGATCTGTAAATAGAAAAGAGGGACCTTTGGAAAAACTGTATAACTCTTACCCGATTTATTTAGAAATAGCAAAGAGAGACCTTTGAAAAATAGACACGATAAAATTTAATCTAATTATCAAGTTTACGGGGCCATCAGTCGATATATATGGGTCGGTAGAAATTGGAACTATTAACCGACAACCAGACCGACCAAACAACCAACCCTACTGTAGAATTGCTACCCGACTGATCTAGAATTAGCTGGGGAGACCTTTGGAAAGTAGATGAGTTAAAAATTAATCCCATTATCACGTTTACAGGGCGATCGATCGATGATATGTGGGTCATTATAGATTTAAACTTTTAACCGACCTCCTAACTAACCAACCGACCGACCGTACTGTGAAACTCCTACCAAACTAATCTTGAAATAGTAATGGAGACCTTTGGTAAATAGACGTGTTAAAAATAATCTTATTACTAAGTATATAGGGCTATCGGTCGATGATATGTGGGTTGGTAAACGTTGGAACTATTAACCAACCAGCTGACCGATCAACTGACTGACCTTACTATGGAACTCCTACCCGACTGATCTAGAAATAGCAAAGGAGGACCTTTGGAAAATAGACGCAATAAAAATTAATCTCGTTAACCGACCAACACTACTATAGAACTCTTATTCGACTGATCTAGAAATAGTAAAAGAGGATATTTGGAAAATAGACGCGATAAAATGTATTCTCATTATCAAGTTTACAGGGCAATCGATCGATGATATATGGGTCGGTAGAAATTAGAACTATTAACCGACACCAGACCGACCAAACGACCAACTCTACTATAGAATTGTTGCTCAAACGATCAAGAAATAGCAGAGGGAGGCCTTCAAAAAATAGATGCGATAAAATGTAATCTCATTATTAAGTTCATATGGCGATCGGTCGATAATATATGGGTCGGTAGAAATTAGAAATGTTAACCGGCACCAGACCGACCAAACGACCAACTCTATTATAGAATTGCTGCCCAACTGATTTAGAAATAGTCGCGTTAAAAATTAATCACATTATCACATTTACGGGGCGATCGGCCAATGATATGTGGGTCGATAGAGTTTGAGACTATTTACCGACCACCTAACTGAGTAACCCACCGACCGTACTGTGGAACTCTTACCTGACTGATTTAAAAATAGTAAAGGGAGACCTTTGGAAAATATATGCGTTAAAAATAATCTCATTATCAAGCATATAGGGCGATCAATCGATTATATGTGGTTCGATAGAATATGGAACTATGAATCGACAACCTGACCGATCAATCAACTGACCTTACTGTTAAACTCCTACCCGACTGATTTAGAAATAGCAAACGGGGGTCTTTGGAAAATAGTCGCGATAAAAACTAATCTTGTTAACCGACCAACACTACTGTAGAACTCTTATTCAACTGATCTAGAAATAGTAAAGGAGGATATTTGAAAAATAGACGCGATAAAAATTATTCTCATTATCAAGTTTACATGGCGATCGGTCGATGATATATGGGTCGATAGAAATTGGAACTATTAACTGACCACTAGATCGACTAACCGACGAACCCTACTATAGAACTCTTACCCGACTGATCTAGAAATAATAAAGGGAGACTTTTGAAAAAAAAGTGATAAAATGTAATCTCATTATCATGATTACATGGTGATCGGTCGATGATATGTGGGTCAGTAGACATTGGAACTATTAATCGACCACAAGACTAACCAACCCTATTGTAGAACTCCTACCCGACAGATCAAGAAATAGCAATGAGTGACCTTTGAAAAACAGACACGATAGAAAGTAATCTCATTATCATGTTTACAAGGCGATCAATTGATGATATGTTTGTCCCTAGACATTGGAACTATTAACCAACCACCAGATTTACCAACCGACCAATCCTACTGTAAAACTCCTACCCGACTGATCGTGAAAATAGCAAAAGAGGACCTTTGGAAAATAGACATGATAAAAATTGATCTTACTATCAAGTTTATAAGGCGATCAATCAATTATATTTGAGTCGGTAAATATTGGAACTATTTACTGACCACCAGACTGACCAACCGACTAGTCCTACTGTGGAACTCCTTCCTGACTGATCTGGAAATAGCAAAGGGAGTCCTTTGAAAAATAGACGCGATAAAATATAATCTCATTATCAAGTTTATAGGGCAATCGATCGATGATATATTTATCGGTAGATATTGAAATTATTAATTGACCACCAGACAGACCAACCAACCAACCCTACTATAGAACTTCTACCCGACTGATCGAGAAATAGCAATGGGGGACCTTTGGAAAACAGAAGTGAAAAAAGTAATATCACTATCAAGTTTACAAGGTGATCGGTCGATGATATGAGGATAGGTAGATATTGAAACTATTAATCGACCACCAGATAGACCAACCGACCAATCCTACTATAGAACTCCATCCTAACTCATCCGTAAATAGCAAAGAGAGACCCTTCGAAAACAATGTAACTCCTACCCGACTGATTTAGAAATAGCAAAGAGAGACCTTTGAATAATAGACGAGATAAAATATAATCTCATTATCAAGTTTACAGTTCTATAGATCGATGATATGTGGGTTGGTAGAAATTGGAACTATTAACCGACAACCAGACCGGCCAAACGACCAACCATACAGTAGAATTGCCACCCGACTGATCTAGAAATAGCTGGGGGAGACCTTTCAAAAGTAGACGCGTTAAAAATTAATCCCATTATCACGTTTACACGGTGTTAGAAGTTGGAACTATTAATCGACCACCTAACTGACCAACCGATCGATCGTACTGTGGAACTCCTACCCGACTGATCTAGAAATAGTAATGAGAGACCTTTGGTAAATAGAGTTGTTAAAAAGTAATCTGATTACCAAGTATATAGGGGTATCGGTCGATGGTATGTGGGTTGGTAAATATTGGAACTATTAACCTACCAGCTGACCGACCAACCGACTGACCTTACCGTGGAACTCCTACCCGACTAATCAAGAAATAGCAAAGGGGGATCTTTGGAAAATAGACGCAATAAAAATTAATCTCGTTAACCGACCAACACTACTGTGGAACTCTTATTCGACTGATCTAGAAATAGTAATGTAGGACATTTTGAAAATATACGTGATAAAAAGAAATCACATTATCAAGTTTACAAGGTCATCGGTCGATGACATGTAGGTCGGTAGACATTAGAACTTCAAACTGACCACCAGACCGATCAACCATACTATAGAACTCCTACCCAATATATCTAGAAATAGCAATAGGTGATCTTTGGAAAATAGACGCGATAAAAAGTAATCTCATTATCACATTTATAGGGCGATCGGTCGATGATATGTTTATCGGTAGACATTGAAACTATTAACCAACCACCGGATCGACCAGTCGATCAACCCTACCGTAGAACTCCAACCCGACTGATCGAGAAATAGTAAAGGGGGACCTTTGGAAAATAGACGTGATAAAAGTAATCTCACTATCAAGTTTCAAGGCGATCGATCGATGATATGTGGGACGATAGACATTGAATCTATTAACCGACCACCAGACCAACCAACCGACCAACCCTACTGTGGAAATCCTACCCGACTGATTTAGAAATAGGAAAGGGTGACCTTGGGAAAATCGTAGAACTCCTTCCCGACTAATCTAGAAATAGCAAAGATAGACCTTTAAAAAATAGACGCAATAAAATGTAATCTCATTATCATGTTTATAGGGCGATCAGTTGATGATATATGGGTTGGTAGGCATTGGTACTATTAACCAACCACCAGACCGACCTACTGACCAAACCTACTGTAGAACTCCTACCCGACTGATAGAGAAATAACAAAGGGGGACCTTTGAAAAATAAATGTGATAAAAAGTAATATCACTATCAAGTTTACAAGGCGATCGATCGATGATATGTGGGTCGTTAAACATTGGAACTATTAACCGACTACCAGACCAACCAACCGACCAACCCTACTGTGGAACTCCTACTCTACTGATCTAAAAATGGTAAAGGGAGACCTTCGAAAAAACTGTATAACTCCTACCCGACTGATCTAGAAATTGCAAAGGGAGACCTTTGAAAAATAGAAGCGATAAAATATAATCTCATTGTCAAGTTTATAGGGCGATCGATCGATGATATATGGGTCATTAGACATTAGAAATATTAACCGACCACCAGACCGACCAACTGACCAACCCTACTATGGAACTCATACCCGACTACTGATCTGTAAATAACAAAGAGGGACCTTTGGAAAAACTGTATAAGTCCTACCCGACTGATTTAGAAATAGCAAAGGAAGACCTTTGAAAAATAGACGTGATAAAATATAATCTCATTATCAAGTTTACAGGGCGATCGGTCGATGATATGTGGGTCGGTAAAAATTAGAACTATTAACCGACTACCAGGCCGACCAAACGACCAACCCTACTGTAGAATTGCTACCTGAATGATCTAGAAATAGCTGAGGGAGACATTTACAGGGCAATCGGTCGATAATATGTGGGTCGTTAGAAGTTCGAACTTTTAACCGACCACCTAACTGACTAACTGACCAACCGTACTGTGGAACTCCTACCCGACTGATCTAAAAATAGTAAAGGGAGAACTTTTAAAAATAGACACGTTAAAAAATCTCATTACCAAGTATATAGGGCGATCGATCATTGATATGTGGGTTGGTAAATGTTGGAACTATTAATCGGCCACCGGAATGACCAATCGACTAACCTTACAGTGGAACTCCTACACGACTGATCTTGAAATAGCAAAGGGGACCTTCGAAAAATAAATGCAATAAAAATTAATCTCATTAACCGACCAATACTACTGTAGAACTCTTATTCGATTGATCTAGAAATAGCATAGGAGAACATTTGAAAAACAGAATCGATAAAAAGTAATCTCATTATCATGTTTATAGGGCGATCGGTCGATGATATGTTCGTCAGTAGAAATTGGAACTATTAACTGACCACCAAGTCGACCAAAGGATCAACCAAAATGTAGAACTCTAACCATACTAATCGAGAAATATCTAAGGGGGATCTTTAGAAAATAGACATTATAAAATTGTAATCTCACTATAAAGTTTACAAGGCGATCGGTCGATAATATGTGGATCGGTAGACATTTGAACTATTAACCGAAACCGGACCAACCAACCAACCAAGTGAACTGAGGAACTCCTACCCGACTGACCTAGAAATAGCAAAAAAGACCTTTGGAAAAACTGTAGAACTCTTACCCGACTGATCTAGAAATAGCAAAGGGAGACCTTTGAAAAATAGACGAGATGAAATGTAACATCATTATCAAGTTTATAGTGTGATCGATCGATAATATGTAGGTCGGTACATATTGGAACTATTAACCGACCACCAGACCGACCAACCGATCAACTCTACTGTTGAACTCCTACCCGAAAAATCGAGAATTAGGTAAGGACGACCATTGGAAAATAGACATGATAAAAGTAATATCATTATCAAGTTTTCAAGGCGATCGGTCGATGATATGTGGGTCGATAGATATTGAAACTATTAACCGACCACCAGATCGACCAACCGACCAACCCTACTGTGGAACTCCTACCTGACTGATCTGTAAATAGCAAAGAGTGACCTTTGGAAAAACTGTATAACTCCTACCCGACTGATTTAGAAATACTAAAGGGAGACTTTTGAAAAATTGTCGCGATAAAATGTAACTCATTATCAAGTTTACAGGGCGATTTGTCGATGATATGTGGGTCGATAAAAATTAGAACTATTAACCGACCACCAGACCGACCAAACGACCAACCCTACTATCGAATTGCTTTCCGACTGATCTAGAAATAGCTGAGGGAGGCCTTTGGAAAATTAACGCGTTAAAAATTAATCTTATTATCATGTTTATTGGGCGATCGGTTGATGACATATGGGGTCGTTAGAGGTTGGAACTATTAATCGACAGACCATACTGTGAAACTTATACCCGACTGATCTAAAAATAGTAAAGTGAGACCTTTAGAAAATAGACTCTCTAAAAAATAATCACATCATCAAGTATATAGGCTAATCGGTCGATGATATATGAGTCAATAAATGTTGGAATTATTAACTGACAAACCGACTGACCTTACTACGGAACCCCTACCCGATTAATCTGGAAACAGCAAAGGGGGATCTTAGAAAAATAGACGCAATAAAAAGTAATCTCGTTAACTAACCAACACTACTGTAGAACACTTATTCGACTGATCTAGAAATAGCAAAAGACATTTAGTAAATAGAAGCGATAAAAAAAATATCATTATTAAGTTTACAGGGCGATCTGTCGATGATATGTGGGTCGGGAGGCATTGGAACTGTTAACCGATCACTAGACCGACCAACCAACCAACCCTATTGTAGTACTCCAATCCGACTGATCTAGAAATAGCAAAGGGGGACCTTTTGAAAATATTCGTGATATAAATTAATTTTATTATCAAGTTTACAAGGCGATCGGTTGAAGATATGTCGGTCAGTAGATATTGGAACTATTAACCGACCACAAGACCGACCAATCGACCAACCCTACTATGGAACTCCTACCCGACTGATATGTAAATAGCAAAGAGGGACCTTTGGAAAAAAATGTATAACTCCTACCCTACTGATTTAGAAATAGCAATGGGAGACCTTTGAAAAATAGTCGCTATAAAATATAATCTTATTATCAAGTTTACAGGATGATCAGTAGAAATTATAAATATTAATTGACCACCAGACCGATCAAACGACCAACCCTACGGTAGAATTGCTACCCAACTGTTCTAGAAATAGTTGAGGGAGACCGTAGGAAAATAAACGCGTTAAAAATTAATATTATTACCATGTTACAGGGCGATCGGTAAATGACATGTGGGTCGTTAGAGGTCGGAACTATTAACCAACCACTTAACTGACAAACCGACCGACCGTACTGTATAACTCCTACCCGACTAATCTAGAAATAGTAAAGGGAGACCTTTGAAAAATAGACGCGTTAAAAAATAATCTCATCATCAAGTATATAGGGAGATCGGTCAATGATATGTGGGTCGGTAAACGTTGGAACTATAAACTGACCACCTAACTGACCGCCTGACTGACCTTACTGTGAAATTCCAACCCGACAGATCTAGAAACAGCAAAGTGGGACCTTTAGAAAATAGACGCAATAAAAGTAATCTCGTTAACTGACCTACACTACTGTACAACTCTTATTCGACTGATCTAGAAATAGCAAAGAAGGACATTTGGAAAATAGACGTGATTAAAAGAAATATCATTATCAAGTTTACAGGGTTATTTGTCGATGATATGTGGGTCGGTAGGCATTGAACTGTTAACCGACCGCTAGACTGACCAACCAACCAACCCGATTGTAGAACTCCTGCCCGACTGATCTAGAAATAGTAAAGGGGGACCTTTGGAAAATATACGTGATAAAAAGTAATCTCTTTATCAATTTTACAAGGTGATCGGTCGATGATATGTGGGTCGGTTGATATTAGAACTATTAACCGACCAACAGATCAACCAACCTTACTGTAGAACTCCTACCCAATAGATCTAGGAATAACAATGGGTTAGTGACCTTTATAAAACAGACGCGATAAAACGTAATCTCATTATCAAGTTTACAGGCCGATCTGTCGATGATATGTTCGTCGGTATATATTGGAACAATTAACCGACAATCAGATCGACCAATCGATCAACCCTACTGTAGGACTCCTTCCCGATTGATCGAGAAATAGCAAAGAGGACATTTGGAAAATAGACGTGATAAAAAGTAATATCACTATCAAGTTTCAAGGCGATCGATCAATGATATGTGGGTCGGTAGATATTGGATCTATTAACCGACCAAATAGCAAAGAGAGACCTTTGAAAAATAGACGCGATAAAATGTAATCTCATTATCATGTTTATAGGGCGAACGGTCGATGATATGTGGGTCGGTAGGCATTGGAACTGTTAACCGACCACTAGACTTACCAACCAACCAACCCTACTGTAGAACTCCTACCAAACTGATCAAGAAATAGCAAAGGGAGACCTTTGAAAAATATATGTGATAAAAAGTAATCTCGTTATCAACTTTACAAGGCGATCGGTCGATGATATGTGGGTCGGTAGACATTGGAACTATTATCCGATCTCTAGGCTGACCAACCCACCAACCCTTCTGTGGAACTCCTACCCAACTGATCTGTAAATAGCAAAGAGAGACCTTTGTAAAAACTGTATAACTCCTACCCGACTGATTTAGAAATAGCAAAGAGAGACCTTTGAAAAATAGTCGTGATAAAAAGTAATCTCATTAACAAGTTTACAGGGCGATCGGTCGATGATATGTGGGTCGGTAGAAATTAAAACTATTAACCAACCAGCAGACTGACCAAACGACCAACCCTACTGTAGAATCGCTACTCGATTAATCTAGAATTAGCTGAGAGAGACCTTTGGAAAATAAACGTGTTAAAAATTATTCTCATTATCACGTTTCTATGGTGATCGATTGATGACATGTGGGTCGTTAGATGTTGGAACTATTAACCAACCACCTAACTTACAAACCGACCAACCATTCTGTGGAACTCCTACCCGACTGATCTATAAATAGCAAAGAGAGGGCTTTGAAAAATTGACGCGTTAAAAAATAATCTCATCATCAAATATATAGGGTGATCAGTCGATGATATGTGGGTTAGTAAACGTTGGAACTGTAAACCTACCACCTGACCGACCAACCGACTGACCTTACTATGGAACTCCTACCCGATTGATCTAGAAACAGCAAAGGGGGATCTTTGGAAAATAGATATGATAAAAAGTAATCTCGTTAACTGACCAACACAACTGTAGAACTCTTATTCGACTGATCTAGAAATAGCTAAGGAGGACGTTTGGAAAATAGACGCGATAAAAAGAAATCTAATTATCAAGTTTACAGGGCGATCTGTTTATGACATGTGGGTCGATAGGCATTGAACTGTTAATCGACCGCTAGACCGACCAATCAACCAACCCTACTGTAGAACTCCTACTCGACTGATCTAGAAATAGCAAAGGGGGACCTTTGGAAAATATGCGTGATAAAAAGTAATCTCATCATATGTGGGTCGATTGACATTGGAACTACTAACCAACCGACAGATCGACCAACCTTACTGTAGAACTCCTACCCTACAAATCTTGAAATAACCATGGGTGAGTTACCTTTGGAATACAGACGCGATAAAAAATAATCTCATTATCAAGTTTACAGGCCATTCGATCGATGATATTTTCATTGGTAGACATTGGAACTATTAATCGACCATCAGATCGATCAATCGTACAACCCTACTGTAGAACTCCTTCCCGACTGGTCGAGAAATAGCAAAAGGGACCTTTGGAATATTGACGTGATAAAAATTAATCTCACTATCAAGTTTCAAGGCGATCGATCAATGATATGTAGGTCGGTAGACATTGGATCTATTAACCGACCACCAGACCAACCAACCAACCAACCCTACTGTGCAACTCCAACCCAACTGATCTAGAAATAGCAAAGGGTGACCTTTGGATAAACTGAAGAACTCCTACCCGACTAATCTAGAAATAACAAAGTGAGACTTTGGAAAATAGATGTGATTTAAGGTAATCTCATTATCATGTTTATAGGGCAATTAGTCGATAATATATGGGTCTGTAGACATTGAAACTGTTAACTGACCACCAGACCGACCAACCGACTAACCCTACTGTAGAACTCCCACCCGACTGATCGAGAAATAGCAAATGGGGACCTTTGGAAAATAGACGTGATAGAAAGTAATGTCACTATCAAGTTTACTAGGCGATCGGTCGATGATATGTGGGTCGATAGACATTGGAACTATTAACCAACCATCAGATCGACCAATCGATCAACTCTACTGTAGAACTCCTTCCAGACTGATCAAGAAATAACAAAGCAGACATTTGGAAAATAGACGTGATAAAAAGTAATCTCACTATAAAGATTATAGGCGATCAATCAATAATATGAGGGTCGGTAGATATTGGTTCTATTAACCGACCACAAGATCAACCAACCGACTAACCCTACTGTGTAATTCCAATCCTACTGATCTAGAAACAGCAAAGGGTGACCTTTGGATAAACTGTAGAATTCTTACCCAACTAAACTAGAAATAGCAAAGGGAGAACTTTGAAAAATAGACGCGATAAAATGTAATCTCATTATCATGTTTATTGGGTGATCAGTCGATGATATGTGGGTCGGCAGACATTGGAACTATTAACCGACCACCAGACCGACCAACCGACTAACCCTACTGTAGAACACCTACTCGACTGATTGAGAAATAGCAAAGGGGGACCTTTGGAAAATAGACGTGATAAAAAGTAATGTCACTATCAAGTTTAAATGCGATCGATCGATGATATGTGGGTCGGTAGATATTGGAACTATTAACCGATCACCAAATCGACCAACCGACCAACATTACAATGGAACTCCTACCCGACTGATCTAGAAATAGTATAGGGAGACCTTTGAAAAAACTATACAACTCCTACTCGACTGATCTAGAAATTACAAAGGGAGACCTTTTAAAAATATACGCGATAAAATGTAATCTCACTATTAGTTTATAGGGTGACCAATCGATGATATGTGGGTCGGTAGGCATTGGAACTATTAACCGACCACCAGAACGACCAACCGACCAACCCTACTGTGGAACTCCTACCCAATAGATTTGTAAATAACTAAGATGGACCTTTGGATAAACTACATAAATCTTACCTGACTGATTTAGAAATAGAAAAGGTAGAATTTCAAAAAATTGACGCGATAAAATATAATCTCATTATGAAGTTTATAGGAACCATTCAAATAATATTCTAAAATGCTTCCCTATCAGATTTGAGGAAAAATCCCGACTAAACGTGGAAAGAATCCTATTGCAAAGTGAAGGAAAAAAATAAGAAACTAATGGTGAGAGAAAAGAGATACCCAAACTTAACTTTGAAGCACAACATTTAAATTTGATTACATGGTGAAGAAGCAAATGCTAATAAAATCTTTGAACAGTAATCTGATCTTCACTTTCTTATTTATGTAATGTTCTGGTGATTATATGGTATTTTGGCTCTGACAGTCTCACAAATTATGTTGTATACAGTTTATTATTAGAAAATAGACCAATGTAGCATGCGATTTTCTTCTACACTCAATACGATTGAAATATGCACTAAGTTCTTAGGGAATATGCTTTCTTATGTTCTTCGATCATGTAAATTAAAAAAATCAAGTGAAAGCCAAGTTAAAGGAAATAATAAAATATTTAATTGTCAAATATTCCCGAGATTGATGGTCTTAACAAATCCACTATAAATTGAAATAGTCAGTAAGCTTAAAGGTAATTCCTATGATACAAAAGCAGCACATGGAATTCAGATCCCACAAGCACCCTAGTTGAAAATGAGTTATTTTCAAAAGGTTGTCAAATGCTCATACTATGTAAAGTTTGACCAAAAAGGAGAATAAGAAACAGATGACTTTGATGAACTAATAACAGAATAAAACAAAATAAAAAGGTAATTAAACAGTAATTGGGTGGGTTCGATGTTTTATTAATCGTTCTGGGCAAACTCCAACCAGAGCCTTCAAACGCAGTATACCCTAAGCCTGACGGTCTCTTTGCCGTCGGTTTCTCAAAGCAATCGTGCAGTAAACAGAGGATTGGATTAACGGTTAGCACAATAATCTGGCTTGAAGAAAATATAGTAATTGATACCCTAATACCTTAATTGATCGAACTCATCAATTCGTGAAGCATCCTCCCTACAATCAACTAGGTATAGGTGATGTTCAGCCACATGAGCTATAATTTGAATTTCCACTAATCTAGGGCTTCTTTACATGAAATGAAAGGGAATTCAAACCTCAAATTTCAAAAAAATAACCCGTACTAAAATTTTTTCGGAAATATCACCTGCACCTTCATTTTCCTTAACCTCGCTGATGAAGGACCATGGAGGATGTGACGAGTTATAGCTGCTTCGGAATACGTTTATTGCTTGTTATCTAATTATTTTTTATTTCTTAATTTGTTTTTACTCGTTTGTTATGGTATTATTTTATCTCTCAAACTTAATTAAGCACTTGGCATATTGTACGCGAATGTGAGATATTTTACTTTCAACATTTAATTTTGAGGTGATGAGTAGCATATCTTTGTGAATTTGATAATAAGAATTTTTTTATTATCAATTTTCTTTTTCTAATGACATTTTTTTATTTAATTGTTGACGGACCTAAAGTGATTAGATCAGACCACATAAATTCATAATACTCTTATGTACTTGTCCATGGACACAAACTTAATTTTTATTTTTTCAAATATGATTATTTACCAATTTTTATTTTTATTGTCACAAATATGATTATAAATAAAATGGAATTATTACCTTTTACTAATTAAAGCGTCTCACTAAAAGAGTTACATTTTCCTTTTTGAGAATAAGATCCACACAAAACAATTGTTATATTTTTATAGGGTCTATATACAATATTGGTAGAATTATGTATTGTACATTAAAATATTATATTTTTACCAAATCACTACAGATTAAAATATTATATTCCGTAATCTTCAAACGATGTAGTTATTTAAATGTAACGATGGAGTATATTTTAATTAACAAATTGTATTGTACTTCATCACAGGTCTAACCAACATATAAGAGCAATTCCAATTTGATATAACTTTTAGAATACAAATTTTTCCGTTTATCCTCAAACAATTCTTTATTTTTACTTCAAAATTTACATAGTGATAAATATTTATAATGACTTCACATCCATGTGTATATTTTTGAAAAAAGGTTGCATCATTTTTCTACAAATTTAAATTCTTAAATTTTAATGTTAAAGTATTTAAAAGTTCAGAGTTTAGCCAAACACTTGTGTGCGACTGTTTCACTAAATGATTTTCATGAAACAGATGGCTCAAGTGTAGTTCTATGGTGTCCGCTAAAAATTGCACATTTTTGAGAAAGCAACTAAACATCAGCTAAATACAAATATGATGGAAGTGTTAGTCTGGTTGGGTCATCAAGGATAAACAGTTCCTCTGTAACTTATAAAACATTTTACTTTCTCTAATTATAGTCTTGCTAATTGTCTATAATTGTGTTCTTGATCAGACTTAGTATTTTAACTTTTCTTGTTGAGTCAATTATTAATATTTTTTGAAAGACGACTGACTTTGTTTCATTGTACAGTGACTTTTTCTTGAATATTGACGCAATTATTTCTCATGGTATAGGTTATTTGAATTATTACGTGATTTGGCGGATGAGAATCCTATCATGGTCAAATGGAGAGGCTTCTAGATTTTGTAAAGGAAATGGAAGATTCAATTGATGTTAATATCAGGTTTACTTCCATTTTCCTATTTATTTTCATTACAATGCTGATTAGCTTCTAATGACAATTTAATGCACCTAGAGAAAAACAACATTGGAGGTACCAAGTTAAGAGTAGGACCTAATTTGCATTTCTATTACTCTTTTTTTAATGGTAAAAGGAAAATACATAATAATTATAATAAACAGGACTTAAAGCCAAGTTTCAATTCTGAGAATGAAGCAAAAGATTTGATAAGATCAATCATTTATCTCTCGCCTGTAATAGCTAGTGTAGTTGATAAGGAGCAAGTGCATAGAACAATATGTAATGATGAAATGATTGTTTATTTATCTTAAGAGACAACAAATATGCTGATATAATACATGAATTTGGCTAGATTATCATAGATGTCTTTTAAACTGGGTGTAGCTGTCATTGCCAGCACATGGAACTTATTTGGACAAGGTCATACAGAGTTTGTACAGCAACACTCATCTCAAGTAGAATATTAATTTGTAAATTAAGAAACATAATCTCCAAGTTGATGGAGGATTTATCTAATTTTTACTCTAGTTGAATATTAAGCTAACATAAACATCAACATACTTGTATGAAAAAATAAAAACAAAAACTTTTGAAGGAGGAGTTGTTGACGCAGATATCCACAATTTATACTAATTAGTGGCTAGAGACTAGAGTGTAAATTACTCGAAAAAAAAGGTATCAAATTTTCAATAGTCACATTCTACTATAAACAGACTGTTCTATAAATTTCTACCATTTTATTTAAGAGTTTAGGGTTTCAAATTATATTAAGCTATCATTTAGAAGCTGAATCATTTGGAAAATTAGATGGGGATGGGTTGTTTGTATGTTCAATGCAGTTAATTGTACTTGTCTCCAAAATGTGTATGATTTGATTGAAAATTATTGTAGTTCATTTATTAAGTTGAGTGCAGTTGTTCACTGAAATGAATTGAACAGCAGGTATAAAGATGAAGGAAATGAGCATCATGATGAAGGAAATATGCATCATGACGAAGGAAATGAGCATCATGATGAAGGAAATATAAATCAGGATGAACGAAATGAGCATCATAATGAATGAAATGAGAATTATGAAGATGGAAATATGCATCGTGATTTAGGAAATGAGCATCATGTTGAAGGAAACATGCGTCTTGATTATGGAAATGCGCATCTTGAAGATGGATTTATGCATCATGATGAAGGAAATAAGCATAATAATAATGGATTTATGCATCATGATGGTGAAAATAAACATCATGGTGAAGGAAATATGCCTCATAATGAAGGAAATGAGCATCATGATGAATGAAATGAGTTTCATGATGTAGGAAGTGAGCATCATGACGAAGGAAACATGCATCATGATGTAGGAAATGAGCATCATGATGAAGGAAATATACATCATGATGAAAAAAATGAGCATTAAGATGTAGGAAATGACCATAATGACGTTGGAATCAATCATCATGATGAAGAAAGGAGCATCAAGATGTAGGAAATAAGTATCATGATAAAGGAAATATGCATAATGATGAACGAAATGAGCATCATGATGAAGGAAATGAGCATCACGATGAAGGAAATTATCATCATGATGATGGAAATGAGCATCATGATGAATGAAATATGTATAATGATTTTGGAAATGAGCATCATGATGAAGGAAATATGAATCAAGATGAATGAAATGAGCATAATGATTAGGAAATGACCATAATGACGTAGGAATTGATCATCTTGATTAAGAAAATAAACATCATGATGAAGGAAATTAGCATCACGATGAAGGAAATGAGCATCTAGATGTAGGAAATGAGCAGTATGATGAAGGAAATGAGTATCATGATGAAGGATTTCTATATCATGATTAAGGAAATAAGCATCATGATGAAGGATTTTTTCGTCCTGATGATGGAAATGAGCATCAAGATGAAGGAACTAAGCAATATGATGAAGGAAATGAGGAACATGATGAAGGAAATGAGCGTCATGATTTAGGAAAGAGAATCATAATGAAGGAAAAATTTGTCATGATGATGAAAATTAGCATCGGGATGATGAAAATGTGCATTTCGATGAAGGAAATGAGTATCATGATGAATGAAATATGCATCATGATGAAGAAAATTAGCACCATGATGTAGGAAATGAGCTTCATTACGAAGGACATATGCATCTCTATGATGGAAATGAGCATCATGATGAAGGAAATGAGTATCATGACGAAGGATTTGTGCTTCATAATGTTAGAAATTAGAATCATGATAAAAGAAATGAGCATCATGATGAAGAAATTAAGCATTATGATATAGAAAATAAGCATCATGACAAAGGAAATACATATCATGTAGAAGGAAATGAGCATCACGATTGAGTAAATGAGCATCATGATAAAGGAAATGAGCATCATGATGATGGAAATGAGCATCAAGATGTAAGGAATGAGCATCATGGTGTAGATAAAGAGCATCATTATAAAAGAAATATGCATCATGATGAAGAAATGATTAACATGATGATGAAAACAAGCATCATAATGAAGGAAATGAGCATCATCATAAAGAAAATGAGCATCATGATAAAGGAAATATGCATCATGATGTTGCGAAAAGAGCATCGTGATAAAGAAAATATGCATCATGATGAACGAAATGAGCATCATGATGTAGGGAATTAGCATTATGATTATGGAAACAATCATCATGATGATGTAAATGAGCATCATGATGTAGGAAACAAGTATCATAATAAAGAAAGTATGCATCATGATGAATGAAATGAGTATCATGATGAGGGAAACGATCATCAAGGTGATGGAAATGAGTATCATGATGATGGTAATATGCATCATGATGTAGGAAATGAGCATTGTGATGAAGGAAAAGTGCATCATGATGAATGAAGTAATCATTCTGATGTAGGAATTGTGCATCATGATGTTAAAAACATGTATAATGATGTAGGAAATAAGCATCATGATGAAGAAAATAAGCATTATGATGAAAGAAACATTCATCATAAAGAAAGAAATGAGCATCATAATGTAGGAAATAAGCATCATGATGAAAGAAATATGATTAATGATGAACGAAATAAGCATCTTAATGACGAGAAATTACCTTAATGATGTAGGAAATGATCATCAAGATGAAGGAAATGAGCATGCATCATGACAAATGAAATGAGCATCATGATAAAGGAAAATATGCATTACGATGAAGGAAATGAGCATCATAATGAAGGAAATGAACATCATGTAGATGGAAATATGCATCGTGATTTAGGAAATGAGCATCATGTTGAAGGAAACATGCGTCTTGATGATGGAAATGTGCATCTTGAAGAAAGATTTATGCATCATGATGAAGGAAATAAGCATCATAATAATGGATTTGTGCATCATGATGATGAAAATAAGCATCATGGTGAAGGAAATATGCATCATAATGAATTAAATGAGCATCATGAAGAATGAAATGAGTTTCATGATGTAGGAAGTGAACATCATGATGAAGGGAACATGCATCATGATGTAGTAAATAAGCATCATGATGAAGGAAATATACATCATGATGAATGAATTGAGCATTTAAATGAAGAAAATGACCATAATGACGTCGGAATCTATCATCATGATGAAGAAATGAGCATCAAGACGTAGGATATAAGTATCATAATAAAGGAAATACGCATAATGATGAATGAACTGAGCATCATGATGAAGGAAATGAGCATCAAGATGAAGGAAATGATCATCATGATGATGGAAATGAGCATCATGATGAATGAAATATGTATAATGATTTTGGAAATGAGCATCATGATGAAAGAAATATGAATCAAGATGAATGAAATACGCATAATGATTAGGAAATGACAATAATGATGTAGGTATTGATCATATTGATTAAGAAAATAAACATCATGATGAAGGAAATTAGCATCATGATAAAGGAAATGAGCATCATGATGAAGGAAATGAGCATCTAGATGTACGAAATGAGCATTATGATGAAGGAAATGAGCATCATGATGAAGGATTTCTATATCATGATTAAGGAAATAAGCATCATGATGAAGAATTTTTTCACCATGATGATGGAATTGAGCATCAAGATGAAGAAAATAAGCATCATGATGAAGGAAATCAGGAACATGATGAAGGAAATAAGCATCATGATGTACGAAAGAAAATCATAATAAAGGAAAAATGCATCATGATGATGGAAATGAGCATCGGGATGTGGAAATGAGCATCACGATGAAGGAAATGAGTATCATAATGAATGAAATGAGCATCATGATGAAAGAAATGAGGATCATGATGAAGAAAATAAGCATTATGATATAGAAAATATGCATCATGACGAAGGGAATACGCATCATGTAGAAGGAAATGAGCATCACAATTGAGAAAATGAGCATCATGATGACGGAAATGAGCATCATGATATAGGGAATGAGCATCATAATAAAGAAAATACACATAACGTGAACGAAATAAGCATCATGTTGAAGGATTTATGCATCATGATGATGGGAATGAGCATCATGATTAAAGAAATGATTATCGTGATGAATGAAATATACATCCTAATAAAGGAAATGAGCATCACGATGTAGGAAATGAGCATCATGACGAAGGACATATGCGTCTTGAAGAAGGAAATGAGCATCATGATGAAAGATTTACGCATCATAATGATGGAAATGAGAATCATGATGAAAGAAATGAGAATTATGATGAAGAAAATTAGCATTATGATATAGGAAATAAGTATCATGATGAAGGAAATACACATCCGGAAGAAGGAAATGAGCATCACGATGTAGATAAAGAGCATCATTATAAAGGAAATATGAATAATGATGAAGAAATGAGCATTATGATAAAGAAAACATGCATCATAATGAAGGAAATGAGCATCATGATAAATAAAATGAGCATCATCATGAAGGAAATATGCATCATGACTTAGAAAATGAGTATCATGATGAATGAATTATGCATCATGATGGAGGAAATGAGCATAATAATGTAGGAAATTAGCATCATTATGATGAAAATACTCAACATTATGAAGGAAATGAGAATCATGATGAAGGAAATGGCTATAATGATATAGGAAATTATCATCATGATGAAGGAAATATGCATCATGATGAAGGAAATGAGCATCATGATGTAGGAAATAAGTATCATGATGAAGGAAATGAGCATCATGATGATGGAAACGATCATCAAGATGATGTAAATGAGAAAAATGCATCGTGATATACGAAATGAGCATAATGATGAAGGGAAATGTACATCATGATGAAAGAAATGAGCATCATGATGTAGGAAATGAGAATCATGCTTAAGTAAACAAGTATTATGATGATAGAAAGGAGCATCATGATGAAGGAAATAAGCATCTCGATGAAGAACTTATGCATCATGATGAGTGAAATAAGCATCATGATGTAGAAAATGATTATCATGATATAGAAAATGATCATCATTATAAAGGAAATACGCATAACGATGAATGAAATGAGCATCATGATGAATGATTTATGCATCATAATGATGGAAATGAGTATCATTATAAATAAAATTTGCATAATGATTAAGGAAATGTGCATCAAGATGTTTGAAATGAACATAATAATGAAGGAAATATGTAGCATGATGTAGGAAATAAGCATCATGATTAAGAAAATATCCATCATGATGAATGAAATGACCATCATGATGTAGGAAATACCCATCATGATGAAGGAAATAAGCATCATGATGCAGGAAATGAGCAACATGATGAAGGAATAAGCATCATGATGTAGGAAAGAGAATCATGATGAAGAAAATATGCATCATGATGATGGAATTGAGCATCAGGATGATTGAACGTATCACGATGAAGGAAATGAGTATCATGATGAATGAAATATGCATCATGATGTAGGAATTGAGCATCATTACGATGGACATATGCATCTCTATGATGGAAATGAACATCACGATGAAGAATTTATGCATCATAATATTGGAAATTAGAATCATGATGAAAGTAATGAGCATCATGATTAATAAAATAAGCATTATGATATAGAAAAAAAGCTTCATGACACGATGAAGGGAATGAGCTTCATTATGAAGAAAATATGCATCATGCCGAAGGAAATAAGCATCATGTTGATGTATGTATCGTGATGTAGGAAATAAGCATCATGATGATGGAAATATACATCATGATGAAGGAAATGAGCATATTGAAGTAGGAAACGCATCCCGATGAAGGAAATATCATCGTGATGATGGAAATTAGCATCATGATGAATGAAATGAGCATCATGATAAAAGAGATGGCCATAATGACATAGGAAATGATCATCATGATGAAGGAAATATACATCATAATGAAGGAAATGAGCATCATGATATAGGAAATGAGCATCATTATGAAGGAAATATGCATCATGGTGAAAGAAATGAGCATCATCATGTAGGAAATGAGCATCATGATGAAGGAAATATGCATCATGATGAATGAAATGAGCATCATGATGAAGAAAATGACCATGATGACGTCGGAATTAATAATCATGATGAAGGAAATGAGCATCATGATGTTGGAAATGAGTACCATGATAAAGAAAATACACATATTGATGAACGAAATGAGCATCATTATGAAGGATTTATGCATCATGATGATGGAAATGAGGATCATTATGATGAAAATTTGCATCATGATGAAGGAAATGAACATCATGATGAAGGAAATATGCAGCATGATTTAGGAAATGAGCAACATGATGAAGGGAGTACGCATCATGATGAGAAATTAGCATCATTATGAATGAAATGTGCATGATGAAGGAAATATGCATCATTATGAATGAAATGAGCATCAAGATGTAGGAAATGAGCATCATGATGAAGGAAGTACGCATCATGATGACGTATATTAGCATCATGATGAAGAAGACATGAAGGAAATGAGCATAATGATGTAGGAAATTAGCATAATGATGTAGGAATTGAGCACTACGATGAAAGAATTGATCGTCATGATTGTAATGAGCATCATGATGAAGGAAATATATAATGATTTAGGAAATGAGCATCATGATGAAGGAAATATGCATCAACATGAATTAAATGAGCATCATGATGAAGAAATGAACATAATGACGTAAGAAATGATTATCTTGATGAAAGAAATATACATAATTATTAAGGAAATGAGCATCATGATGAAGGAAATGGGCATAATGATGAAGGAAATATGAATAATGATGAAGGAAATGAGCATCATGATGATGGAAATGAGCATCATGATGAAGGAAATGAGAATCATGATGATGGTTTTATGCATCATGATGAAGTAAATAGGCGTCATGATGATGGAAATGAGCATTATGATAAAGGAAATAAGCATCATGATGAAGGAAATGATAATCATAAATTAGGAAAGAGAATCATGAATAAGGAAATATGTGTCATGATAAATGAAATATGCATAACCATGAACGAAATGAGCATCATGATGAAGTATTTATGCATCATGATGATGGAAATGAGCATCATGATGAAAGAAATGAGCATCATGACGAAGGACATATGCATCTTAATGAAGGATATGAGCATCAGAATGAAGGATTTATGCATCATGATGATGGAAATGAGAATCATGATGAAAGAAATGAGAATCTTGTGATGAAGAATATGAGCTTTATGATATAAGAAATAAGCATCGTGATGAAGGAAATACGCATCATGATGAAGGAAATGAGCATCAGGATTGTGAAAATGAGCATCATGATGATTGAAATACGTATTATGATGAAGGAAATTAGCATCATAACGAAGGAAATGACCATAATGATGTAGGAAATGATCATCAAGATGAAGGAAATGTTCATCACAACTAAGGAAATGAGCATCGTGATAAGGAAATAAGCATCATGATGAAGGAAATGAGCAACATGAACAAGGAAATAAACATCATTACTTAGGAAAGTGAATTATGAATAAGGAAATATGCACCATGATGAAAATGTGCATCAGGATATAGGAAAAGACCATAATGACGTCGGAATTAATCATCATAATGAAGAAAATGAGCATCATTGTTTCGGAAATGAGCATCATGATTTAGGAAATGAGCATCATGAAGGAATTATGCATTGTGACGTTGGAAATGAGTATCATGATGAATGAACTATGCATCATGATGTATGAAATGAGCATCATGATGTAGGAAATTAACATTACGACGATGGAAACATGCATAATGATAAATCAAATGAGCATAATAGTGTAGGAAATTATCATCATGATGAAGGAAATATGCATCATGATAAAGGAAATGAGCATCATGAAGTAGGAAATGAGGATCATGATGAAGAAAGTATGCATCATGTTGAAGGAAATGAGCATTATGGTGAGGGAAATACGTTATATGATGAAAGAAATTAGCATCATAATGAAGGAAATGACCATAAAGATGTAGGAAATAATCATCAAGATGAAGGAAATGAGCATCATGATGAAGGAAATGTGTATCACAATGAAGGAAATGAGCATCGTGATAAAGGAAATATGCATCATGATGAAGGAAATTAGCATCATGAAGATGAAAATATGCATAGTGATGTAGAAAATAGCATCGTGATGAAGGAAATGTGTATCATGATGATGGAAATATGCATCGTGATGTTGGAAATGAGCATCATGATGAAGGAAAATATGCATCATGATGAAGGAAATGAGCATCATGATGTGGGAAATGAGCATCATGATGAAGGAAATATACATCATGATGAATGAAATGAGTTTCACGATATAGGAAATTAGCATTATGATGATGGAAACATGCATCATGATGAAGGGAATATGCAAAATAATGGATCAAACGAGTATCATTATGATAGAACTACGCATCATGGGGAAGGAAATGAGCATCATGACGAAGGAAATGACTATAATGATGTAGGAAATTAACATCATGATGTATGAAATATATATCATTATGAAGGAAATGAGCATCATAAGGTAGGAAATGCGTATTATGATGAAGAAAATATGCAATATAATGAAAGAAATGAGCATCATGATGAGGGAAATGATCATCATGATGATTTAAATGAGCAACATGATCGTGGAAATATACATCATGATGTAGGAAATAAGCATCATGATGAAGGAAATATGCATAATGAGAATTGAAGTAAGCATTATGATGTAGGAAATCTGTATTATGATGTATAAAACATGTATCATTATGTAGGAAATGAGCATCATGATGAAGGAAATATGCAATATGATGAAAGAAACATGCATCATGATGAAGGAAATTAGCATCATAATGTAGGAAAAAAGCATTATGATGAAGGAAATACGCATAATGATGAAGGAAATGATCATCAAGATGAAGTAAATAAACATCATGATAAAGGAAATATGCATTGTGACGAAGGAATGAGCATCATGATAAAGTAAATATGCATCATGATGAAAGAAATGAATGTCATGGTGAAGGAAATAATCATCACGATGATGTAAATATGTATCGTGATGGAGGAAATGAGCATCATGATGAATGTATTTTTATCATGATAAAGGAAATGAGCATTATGACGTAGGAAATGAGTATCATGATGAATGAAACAAGCATCATGATGCTTGAAATGAGCACCATGATGAAGAAAATAAGCATCTTGATGTAATGATTATGGAAATAAGCATCATGATGTAGGAAATGAGCATCATGATTAAGGACATGAGCATCATAATAAAAGACATGAGCATCATGATGAAGGAAATATGCATCATGATGTAGGAAATGAGCATCATGATGAAGGAAATATGTACCATGATGACCAAAATGAGCATCATGATGAAGGAAATTAAAATTATGATGATGGAAACATGCATCATGATGATGGAGATGAGCATAATAATGTATGTAATGAGCATTATAATGATGGAACAACGCATCATGGTGAAGGAAATGAGCATCATGATGAAGGAAATGAATATAATGATGTAGGAAATATGCATCATGATGAAGGAATTGAGCATAATGATGTTGAAATGTGTATCATGATGAAGAAAATATGCATCATGATGAAGGAAATGAGCATCATGATGAGGGAAATGATCATCAAGATGACAAAAATAAGTAACATGATGATGGAAATATGCATCATGATGTAGGAAATGAGCAACATGATAAAGGAAATATGCATAATAAGGAATGTAGTAAGCATCATGATGAAGGAAATACGCATTATGATGAAACAACGCAGCATGGTGAAGGAAATTAGCATCATGATGAAGGAAATTAGTATCATGATGAAGAAAATTAGCATCATGATGAAGGAAATGACCATAATGATGTAGGAAATTAACATCATGTTGAATGAAATATGCATCATGATTAAAGAAATGAGCATAATGATGTAGGAAATGTGTATCATGATGACGAAAATAAGTATCATGATGAAGGAAATGAGCATCATGATGAGGAGAATGATCATCGAGATGACAGAAAACATGATGATGGAAATATGCATCATGATGTTGGAAATGAGCAATCATGATAAAGGAAATATGCATTATAAGGAATTAAGAAAGCATCATGATGACGGGATACGCATTATGATGAAAGAAATTACCAACATGATGAAGGAGATGAGCATCATAATGTAGGGAAAAAGCATTATGATGAAGGATATACGCATAATGTTGAAGGAAATGAGCATCATAATGAAAGAAATGACCATAGTGATGTAGGGAATGAACATCATGATAAAGGAAATATGCATCATGATAAAAGAAATAAGCATCATGATGAGGAAATGACCATCATGATGATGGAAATATGCATCGTGATGTAGGAAATGAGCATCATGGTGAAGGGAAATATGCATCATGATGAAGGAAATGAGCATCATGATGTAGGAAATAAGACTCATGAAGAAGGAAACAAGCATCATGATGATGGAAATGAGCATCATGATGAAGGAAATAAGCATCATGATGAAGGAAATAAGCATCACGATGAAAGATTTGTGCATCATGACATTGGAAATAAGCATCATGATGTAGGAAATTAGCATCATGAAGAAGAAAATATGCATCCTGATTATGGAAATTAGCATCAAGAAGATGTTTGTATCGTGATGTAGGAAGTAAGCATCATGATGAATGAAATAAGTTTCATGATGTAGGAAATGAGCATCATGATGAAGGAAACATGCATCATGATGTAGGAAATGAGCATCATTATGGAGGAAATGACCATAATGATGTCAAAATTGATCATCATGATAAAGGAAATGAGCATCAAGATGTAGGAAATGAGTATCATAATAAAGAAAATTTGAATAATGATGAAGGAAAGGATCATCATGATGTAGGAAATGAGCATAATGATGAAGGAAATATGAAGCATGATGTAGGAAATGAGCATCATGATGAAGGAAATATCCATCATGATGTTTGAAATATGCATCATGATGAAGGAAATTGATATCATGATGAATGAAATGAGCATCATGATGAAGAAAACATGCATCATGATTAAGGAAATGAGCATAATGATGTAGGAATTGAGCATCACAATGAAGGAAATGACCTTCATGTTGAAGGAAATATGCAAAATGATGAATGAAATGAGCATCATGACTAAGGAAATGACCATAATGACGTAGGAAATGATCATCATGAAGAAGGAAATGTACATCATGATTAAGGAAATGAGTATCTTGATGAATGAAATATGCATCATGATGAAGGAAATAAGCATCATCATGTAGGAAATGAGCATCATGATGAAGGAAATATGCATCATGATGAATGAAATGAGCATCATGATGTAGGAAATACACATATAGATGAACGAAATGAGCATCATGACGATTAAAATAAGCATCATTATGAATAAATATGTATCATGATGATGGAAATGAGCATAATGTTGAAGGAAATATGCATCATGATGTAGAAAATGAGCGTCATGATGAAGGAAATATGCATCATTATGAATGAAATGAACTTATTATGTAGGAAATAAGTATCATGATTAAGGAAATACGCATCATGATGAAGAAGACATGCATCATGATGAAGGAAATGATCATAATGACATAGGAAATGAGCATCAAGATGAAACAAATGGTCATCATGATAAAAGAAATATGTATAATTTTGTAGGAAATGAGCATCATGATGAAGGAAATATGCATTAAGATGAAAGAAATGAGCATCATGATTAAGAAATGACCATAATGACGTAGGAAATAATCATCTTGGTGAAGGAAATATATATCATGATGAAGGAAATAATCATTATGATGAAGGAAATTAGCATCATGATAAAAGAAATATGAATCATGATGAAGGAAATGAGCATCATGATGAAGGAATTGGGCATCATGATGAAGGAAATGAGCATCATAGTGTAGGAAATAAGCATCATGATAAAGGAAATACGGATAATGATGAAGGAAATTAGCATCATAGTGAAGGAAATTAGCATCATAGTGAAGGAAATGAACATCAAGATGAACAAAATGAGCATCATGAAGATGAATATAGGAATCGTGATGTAGGAAATGAGCATCATGATAAAGGAAATGAGCATCATTATGATGGAAATATTCGTCGTGACGTAGGAAATGTGCATCATGCAGATGGAAAATATGGATCATGATGAAGGAACTGAGCATCATGATGCAGGAAATGAGCATCATGTTGAATGAAACATGCATCATCATTATGGAAATGCGCATCAGGATGAAGGATTTCTGTAATGATGAAGGACATACGCATAATGTTGAAGGAAATGAGCATCATAATGAAGGAAATGACCATAATGATGTAGGGAATGATCATCAAGATTAAGGAAATAAGCATCATAATAATGGAAATATATGTCATGACGAAGGAATAAGCATCGTGAAAAAGGAAATATGCATCATGATGAAGAAATGAGAATCATGATGAGGAAATGACCAACATGATTTAGGAAACAAGCATCTTGATGAAGAAAATATGTATCATGATGAAGGAAATAAGCATCATGATGTAGGAAATGTGTATCATGATAAAAGAAATACGCATAATGATGAACCAAATTAACATCATGATGAAGTGTTTATGCATCATGATGATGGAAATGAGCATCAAGATGAAAAAAATTTGCATCATTATGAAGGGAATGATCATCATGATGTTGGAAATAAGGGTAATGATGAAGGAAATATGTAGCATGATGTAGGAAATTAGCATCATGATGAAGGAAATATGCATCATGATGAATGAAATGAGCATAGTAATGTTTGTAATTAGCATCATGATGAAGGAAATACACATCATAATGAACGAAATTAGCATCTTGATGATGGAAATGAGCATACTGATGTAGGAAATTAACATCTTGATGAAGGAAATGAGCATTTTGATGTAGGAAATGAGAATCATGTTGAAGGAAACAGGCATCATCATATTGATGGAAATTCGCATCATGATGAAGGAAATAAGCATCATGGTAAGGGATTAATGCATAATGATGATGAAAATAAGCATCATGATGAAGGAAATGGGCTTCATGATGAAGAAAATATGCATCATGCTAAAGGAAATAAGCATCATGCTGATGTATGTATCGTGATGTAGGAAATAAGCATCATGATGATGGAAATGAGCGTCCCGATGAAGGAAATATCATCGTGATGATGGAAATTAGAATCACGATGAATGAAATGTTCATCATGATAAAAGAGATGACCATAACGACATAGGAAATGATCATCACGATGAAGGAAATATATAACATGATGAAGGAAATGAGCATTATGATATAGGAAATGAGCATCATTATGAAGGAAATATGCATCATGGTGAAGGAAATGAGCATTATCATGTAGGAAATGAGCATCATGATGAAGGAAATATGCATCATGATGAATTAAATGAGCATCATGATGAAGAAAATGACCCTAATGATGTCGGAATTAATAATCATGATGAAGGAAATGAGCATCATGATGTTGGAAATGTGTACCATGATAAAGGAAATACACATATTGATGAACGAAATGAGCATCATTATGAAGGATTCATGCATCATGATGATGGAAATGATGATCATTATGATGAAAATTTGCATCATGTCGAAGGAAATGAACATCATGATGAAGGAAATATGCAGCATGATGTAGGAAATTAGCAACATGATGTAGGAAATGAGCATCATGATTAAAGAATTACGCATCATGATGAGAAATTAGCATCATGATGAATGAAATATGCATCATTATCAATGAAATGAGAATCATGATGTAGGAAATGAGCATTATGATAAAGGAAGTACATAATGAACAAAATTAGCATCTTGATGATGGAAATGAGCATATTGATGTTGGAAATTAGCATCTTGATGAAGGAAATGAGCACATTGATGTAAGAAATGAGAATCATGTTGAAGGAAACATGAATCATCATGATGATGGAAATTCGCATCATGATGAAGGATATCTGTATCATGATGAAGGAAATAAGCATCATGGTAAGGGATTAATCCATGATGATGATGAAAATAAGCATCACGATGAAGGAAATGAGCTTCATTATGAAGAAAATATGCATCATGCTGAAGGAAATAAGCATCATGTTGATGTATGTATCGTGATGTAGGAAATAAGCATCATGATGATGGCATCATGATGACGTATATTAGCATCATGACGATGGAAATTAGCATCATGATGAAGAAGACATGAAGGTAATGAGTATAATGATGTAGGAAATGAGCATAATGATGAAGGAATTGAGTATTACGATGAAGGAATTGATTATCATGATGATGGAAATGAGCATCATGATGAAGGAAATATATATAATGATTTAGGAAATGAGCATCATGATGAAGGAAATATGCATCAACATGAATGAAATGAGCATCATGATGAAGAACTGAACATAATGACGTAAGAAATGATTATCTTGATGAAGGAAATATACATCATGATGAAGGAAATGATCATCATGATGAAGGAAATGGGCATAATGATGAAGAAAATATGAATAATGATGAAGGAAATGAGCATCATGATGTTGGAAATGAACATCATGATGAAGGAAATGAGCATCATGATGATGGATTTATGCATCATGATGAAGGAAATAGGCGTCATGATGATGGAAATGAGCATTATGATAAAGGAAATAAGCATAATGATGAAGTAAATGATAATCATAAATTAGGAAAGAGAATCATGAATAAGGAAATATGTGTTATGATGATAGAAATGAGCATCAGGATGTAGGAAATGATCATAATGACGTAGGAATTAATCATCATGCTGAAGGAAATGAGCATCATGATAAAGGAAATACGCATAACGATGCACGAAATGAGCATCATGATGAAGTATTTATGCATCATGATGATGGAAATGAGCATCATGATGAAAGAAATGAGTATCATGATGAATGAAATATGAATCATGAAGGAAATGAGCATCATGACGAAAGACATATGCATATTAATGAAGGATATGAGCATCAGGATGAAGGATTTATGCATCATGATGATGGAATTGAGAATCATGATGAAAGAAATGAGAATCTTGTGATGAAGAATATGAGCTTTATGATATAAGAAATAAGCATCGTGATGAAGGAAATACGCATCATGATGAAGGAAATGAGTATCAGGATTATGAAAATGAGCATCATGATGATTAAATACGTATTATGATGAAGGAAATTAGAATCATAACGAAGGAAATGACCATAATGATGTAGGAAATGATCATCATGATGAAGGAAATGTGCATCACGACTAAGGAAATGAGCATCGTGATAAAGGAAATAAGCATCAAGATGAAGGAAATGAGCAACATGATCAAGGAAATAAGTATCATTACTTGGGAAAGTGAATTATGAATAAGGAAATATGCAGCATGAAGATGAAAATGTGCATCAGGATATAGGAAATGACCATAATGACGTCGGAATTAATCATCATAATGAATGAAATGAGCATCATTTTTAGGAAATGTGCATCATGATTTAGGAAATGAGCATCATGATGAGGGAAATGAGTATCATGATGAATGAAATATGCATCATGATGAAGGAAATGAGCATCATGATGAAGGATTTATGCATCATAATGACGGAAATGAGAATCAGGATAAATGAAATGAGAATCATGATGAAGAATATGAGCTTTATGATATAAAAAATAAGCATCGTGATTAAAGAAATACACATAATGAAGAAGGAAATGAGCATCACGATTGTTAAAATGAGCATCATGATGACGGAAATGTACATCATAATGATGGAAATGAGCATCATGATGTAGGGATTGAGCATCACGATGTAGATAAAGAGCATCATGAAGGAATTATGCATTGTGACATTGGAAATGAGTTTCATGATTAAGGAATTATGCATCATGATGTATGAAATGAGCATCATGATGTAGGAAATTAACATTACGACGATGGAAACATGCATAATGATGAAGCAAATAAGCATACTAGTGTAGGAAATTATAATCATGATAAAGGAAATATGCATCATGATAAAGGAAATGAGCATCATGATGTAGGAAATGAGGATCATGATGAAGAAAGTATGCATCATGATGAAGGAAATGAGCATTATGGTGAGGGAAATGATCATCAAGATGATGAAAATAAGCATCATGATGATGGAAATATGCGTCATGATGTAGGAAATGAGCATTATGATGAAGAAAATGTGCATAATGATGAATGAAGTATGCATTCTGATGAAGGAATTGTGCATCATGACGTAGGAAATGAGTATCATGATGAAGGAAACAAGCATCATGATGCTGGAAATGAGCATCATGATGAAGGAAATAAGCATCTTGATAAAGGATTTATGCATAATGATGATGGAAAAAAGCATCATGATGTAGAAAATGAGCATCATGATTAACGAAATGAGCATCATGATAAAAAGACATGAGCATCATCATGAAGGAAATATGCATCATGATGTAGGAAATGAGCATCATGATGAAGTAAATATGTACCATGATGAACGAAATGAGCATCATGATGAAGGAAATTAAAATTATGATGATGGAAACATGCATCATGATGAAGGAGATGAGCATAATAATGTAGTAAATGAGCATTATAATGATGGAAAAATGCATCACGGTGAAGGAAATGAACATAATGATTTAGGAAATATGCATCATGATGAAGGAATTGATCATAATGATGTAGAAATGTGTATCATGATGAAGAAAATATGCATCATGATGAAGGAAATGAGCATCATGATGAGGGAAATGATCATCAAGATGATGGAAATAAGTAACATGATAATTGAATTATGCATCATGATGTAGGAAATGAGCAACATGATAAAGGAAATATGCATAATAAGGAATGTAGTAAGCATCATGATGAAGGAAATACGCATTATGATGAAAGAAACATGCAATATGATGAAGGAAATGAGCATCATAATGTAGTAAAAAAGAATTATGATGAAGGAAGTACGCATAATGATGTAGGAAATGAGCATCATAATGAAGGAAATGACCATAATGATGTGGGAAATGATCATCAAGATGAAGGAAATAAGCATCATGATGAAGGAAATACACATAATAACGAAGGAATGAGCATCGTGTTAAAGGAAATATGCATCATGATGAAGGAAATGAGCATCATGATGAAGGTAACGAGCATCATGATGATGGAAATATGCATCGTGATGTAGGGAATGAGCATCATGATGAAGGGAAATATGCATCATGATGAAGGGAATGAGCTTCATGATGTAGGAAATGAGACTCATAATGAATGAAACAAGCATCATGATAATGGAAGTGACCATCATGATGAAGGAAATAAGCATCATGATGAAGGATTTATGCATCATGATAATGGAAATAAGCATAATGATGTTGGAAATGAGCATCATGATGAAGAAAATATGCATCATGATGATGGAAATTAGCGTCATGATGATGTTTGTATCGTGATGTAGGAAAATAAGCATCATGATAAATGAAATTAGATTCATGATGTAGGTGTTGGATTGTATACTGAAAGTCTAGATTTTTGTACGAACAATGCTTTGATAATATTTGTACGCTAGTGCACTTTGTGTATTGAATAGGACCGCGTTGAGATAATTCGGTTTATATTGACTATATAATAGAACTTGATCTCTGTTATTATGGATGTTCGTACTCTTAATCCTTATACAATAACCTCGACACGTAAGCCAGTATTTATTTCTTTGATTCATCAATGAGTGAGATTTAAAGTATAAATCAATATGCCCGGTATGTTGGGAAATGATGTTGTGTCTATGGTGTGCTATTGATTGTAGAAGGAATCCGTGTCCTAACAGAATTGGTTAATGATGTCCCCTTGAGGAGCTCATAATGATTATCATGTAAACCCTGCAGGTGGATTTACTACAGCATGATAATAAGGTTGGGTGGTACTACTCTTGGTAAATTATATTAATTAATAGAGTTGTTAGTAACTTAATTAATTAATGGGTATTGAATATTAAACACGGGGAGATTAACGGGCGCATAATAAGAAGGAGCTCATAAACATAATTTGGGATTAGGGTCGCAGTGCAATAATATTTCTTTAGGGGAATGATTTATTATTATTGGACTTAAGTATAAGTTTTGGGCTAAACTTGGATGCTTAAGCCCAATGGGAGGCCCAAACCCTAATTTCTCCTCCTGGTCCCTGTTGTAGCCTATAATAGCAAATCTCATCAATCCGGATATCTGAATCACACACCTAAACATGTGAAAGACAAATTAGGGTTGTAGACTGAGTTCGTCTTGTAGATCGTTGTCCACACCAATGTCAAGACGTGGCTTAGGAATACAACAGAAGACCGGAAGGTCGTTTACTATTTTTGTCCATCAACTTCACCGATTTTTCTAAAATCGTGTGTAAGTCCAAACTGGACGTGTATATACTGGTAGAAAGCCACAGAAGAGAAGATCGTTTTGGCACATAGATCATTCTAATCGGAGATCGGATGAGGAACTTATTGCCAAAACCGTGCGACTGCACAGGCCGCCGGCGAGATTCCTTCTTCTTCAACATACCCTGCGAAAGGTAATCAATTCTATGTTTATGCTTCTATTGTGATAGAATTGTATGGAACCCTAACAGTTCACGTTAACCAAAAGATCCAAACGCCAACAGTAGGAAATGACCATCATGATGAAGGAAACATGCATCATGATGTAGGAAATTAGCATCATGATAAAGGAAATACGCATAATAAGGAATGAAGCAAGCATCATGATGAAGGAGATACGAATTATGATGAAAGAAACATGCAATATGATGAAGGAAATGAGCATCATAATGTAGGAAAAAAGCATTATGATGAAGGAAATACGCATAATTATGAAGGAAATGAGCATCAAGATGAAGGAAATAAGCATCATGATAAAGGAAATATGAATAATGATGAAGTAATGAGCATCGTTATAAAGGAAATATGCATCATGATGAAGGAAATGAGCATCATGATGAAGGTAATGAGCATCATGATGATGAAAATATGTATCGTGATGTAGAAAATGAGCATCATGATGAAGGGAAATATGCATCATGATGAAGGAAATGAGCTTCATGATGTAGGAAATGAGACTCATGATGACGGAAACAAGCATCATGATGATGGAAGTGAGCATTAAGATGAAGGAAATAAGCATCATGTTGAAGGATTTATGCATCATGATAATGGAAATAAGCATAATAATGTTGGAAATGAGCATCATGACGATGAAAATTTGAGTCATGATGATAGAAATTAGCATCATGATGATGTTTGTATCGTGATGTAGGAAATAAGCATCATGATGAATGAAATGAGTTTCATGATGTTGGAAATGAGCATCATGATGAAGGAAACATGCATCATGATGTAGGAAATGAGCATCATGATGAAGGAAATGACCATAATGATGTCGACATTGATCATCTTGATAAAGGAAATGAACATCAAGATGTAGGAAATAAGTATCATGATAAAGGAAATATGCATAACGATGAAAGAAATTAGCATCATGATGAAGAATTTTTACATCATGGTGATGGAAATGAGTATCATTATAACGAAAATTTGGATAATGATGAAGAAATGATCATCATGATGTTGGAAATGAGCATAATGAAGAAGGAAATATGAAGCATGATGTAGGAAATGAGCATCATGATGAAGGAAATAATCATCATGATGAATGAAATGAGCATAATGATGTTTGAAACGAGCATCATGATGATGGAAATATGTATAATGATGAAGGAAATTAGTGTCATGATGAATGAAATGAGCATCATGATGAAGGAAATGTGCATAATGATGTAGGAATTGAGCATCACAATGAAGGAAATGATCATCATGTTGAAGGAAATCTACATAATATTGAATGAAATGAGCATCATGACTAAGGAAATGACCATAATGGCGTAGGAAATGATCATCATGATGAAGGAAATATACATCATGATGTGGGATATGAGTATCTTGAAGAAGGAAATATGCGTCATGATGAAAGAAATATGCATCATGATGAAGGAAATAAGCATCATCATGTAGGAAATGAGCGTCATGATTAAGGAAATATGCATCATGATTAATGAAATGAGCATCATGATGAAGGAATTGACCATAATGACGTCGGGTTTAATCATCATGATGAAGAAAATGAGCATAATGATGTAGGAAATACACATATTGATGATCGAAATGAGCATCATGATGAAGAAATTGAGCATCATGATGATGAAAATGAGCATCATTATGAAGATATTTGCATTATGAAGATGGAAATGAGCATAATGATGAAGGAAATATGCATCATTATGTAGAAAATGAGCATCGTGATGTAGAAAATGAGTATCATGATAAAGTAAATACGCATCATGATGAAGTATATTAGCATCATGATGAAGAAGACATGCATCATGATGAAGGAAATGATCATAATGACGTAGGAAATGAGTATCACGGTGAAGGAAATGATCAGCATGATGAAGGAAATATGTATAATTTTGTAGGAAATGAGCAACTTGGTGACGGAAATATGCATTAAGACGAATAAATAAGCATCATGATTAAGAAATGACCATAATGACCTAGGAAATGATCACCTTGATGAAGGAAATGAGCATCATGATGAAGGAAATTAGAATCATGATAAAGGAAATATGAATCATGATGAAGGAAATGAGTATAATGATGTAGGAATTGGGCATCATGATGAAGGAAATATGCATTGTGAAGAAAGAAACATGCATCATGATGAAGGAAATGAGCATCATAGTGTAGGTATTAAGCATCATGATGAAGGAAATACGGATAATGATGAAGGAAATTAGCATCACAGTGAAGGAAATGACCAAAATGATGAAAGAAATGAGCATCATGAAGATGAAAATAGGAATCGTGATGTAGGAAATGAGCATCATGATGAAGGAAATGAGCATCATTATGATGGAAATATTCATCGTGGCGTAGGAAATGTGCATCATGATGAAGGAAAATATGCATCACGATAAAGGAAATGAGCATCATGTTGAATGAAACATGCATCAAGATGACGGAAATACGCATCAGGATGAAGGATTTATGTATCATGAAGAAGGAAATAAGCATCATGATGATGGAAATAAGCATCATGAAGATGAAAGAAATGAACATATCTATGTAGGAAATGGCATCACGATGAAGGAAATATCATCATGATGATGAAAATTAGCATCATGATGAAGGAAATGAGCATCATGATAAAAGAAATGACCATAATGACATAGGAAATGATCATCATGATGAAGGAAATATACATCATGATGAAGGAAATGAGCATCATGATATAGTAAATGAGCATCATTATGAAGGAAATATGCATCATGGTGAAGGAAATCAGCATCATAATGTTGGAAATGAGCATCATGATGAAGGAAATATGCATCATGATGAATGAAATGAGCATCATGGTAAAGAAAATGACCATAATGACTTCGGAAGTAATAATCATGATGAAGGAAATGAGCATCATGATGTTGGAAATGAGTATCATGATAAAGGAAATGCACATATTGATGAACGAAATGAGCATCTTTATGATGGATTTATGCATCATGATGATTGAAATAAGGATCATTATGATGAAAATTTGCATAATGATGAAGGAAGTACGCATCATGATGAAGGAAATGTGCATCATTATGAATGAAATGAGCATCATGATTTAGGAATTGAGCATCATTATGAAGGAAGTACGCATTATGATGACGTATATTAGCATCATGATGATAGAAATTAGCGTCATGATGAAGAAGACATGAAGGAAATGAGCATAATGATGTAGGAATTGAGCATTACGATGATGGAAATGCTCATCATGATGAAGGAAATATATACAATGATTTATGAAATGAGCATCGTGATGATGGAAATATTCATCAAGATGAATGAAATGAGCATCATGATGAAGAAATGACCATAATGACGAAGGAAATGATTATCTAGATGAAGGAAATATGCATCGTGATGAAGGAAATGAGCATCATGATGAAGGAAATGGACATAATGATGAAGGAAATATAAATCATGATGAAGAAAATGAGCATCGTGATGTAGAAAATGAATATCATGATGAAGGAAATATGCATCATGATGAAGAAGACATGCATCATGATGAAGGAAATGATCATAATGACGTAGGAAATGAGCATCACGATGAAGGAAATGATCATGATGAAGGAAATATGTATAATTTTGTAGGAAATAAGCATCAAGGTGACGGAAATATGCATTAAGATGAATGAAATGAGCATCATGATTAAGAAATGACCATAATGACATAGGAAATGATCATCTTGATGAAGGAAATGAGCATCATGATGAAGAAAATGAGCATCATGATAAAGGAAATATGAATCATGATGAAGAAAATGAGTAGGAATTGGGCATCATGATGAAGGAAATATGCATTGTGATGAAAGAAACATGCGTCATGATTAAAGAAATGAGCATCATAGTGTGGGAAATAAGCATCATGATGAAGGAAATACAGATAATGATGAAGGAAATTAGCACCATAGTGAAGAAAATGACCATAATGATGAAGGAAATTATAAACAAGATGAAGGAAATGAGCATCATGATGAAGGAAATGAACATCATCAAGATGGAAATAGGAATCGTGATGTAGGAAATGATCATCATGATGAAAGAAATGAGAATCATTATGATGGAAATATTCATCGTGACATAGGAAATGTGCATCATGATGAAGGAAAATATGCATCACAATAAAAGAAATGAGCATCATGATATAGGAAATGAGCATCATGATATAGGAAATGAGATTCATGTTGAATGAAACATGCATCAAGATGACGGAAATACGCATCAGGATAAAGGATTTCTTTATCATGATGAAGGAAATAAGACCTTTATGTTGAAGGAAATATGCAAAATGATGTATGGAATGAGCATCATGACTAAGGAAATGACCATAATGACGTACGAAATGATCACCATGAAGAAGGAAATGTACATCATGATTAAGGAAATGAGTATCTTGATGAATAAAATATGCATCATGATGAAGGAAATAAGCATCATCATGTAGGAAATGAGCATCATGATGAAGGAAATATGCATCATGATGAATGAAATGAGCATCATGATTTTGGAAATACGCATATTGATGAACGAAATGAGCATCATGATGAAGGATTCATCCATCATGACGATGAAAATGAGCATCATTATGAATAAATCTATATCATGATGATGGAAATGAGCATAATGATGAAGGAAATATGCATCATGAAGTAGAAAATGAGCATCATGATGAAGGAAATATGCATCATTATGAATGAAATGAGCTTATTATGTAGGAAATGAGTATCATGATGAAGGAAATACGCATCATGATGAAGTATATTAGTATCATGATGAAGAAGACATGCATCATGATGAAGGAAATGATCATAATGACATGGGAAATGAGCATCACGATGAAAGAAATATGTATAATTTTGTAGGGAATGAGAATCATGATGAAGGAAATATGCATTAAGATGAAAGAAATGAGCATCATGATTAAGAAATGACCATAATGACGAAGGAAATGATCATCTTGGTGAAGGAAATGAGCATCATGAAGATAGATATAGGAATCGTGATGTAGGAAATGAGCATCATGATAAAGGAAATGAGTATCATTATGATGTAAATATTCATCGTGACGTACGAAATGGGCATCATGCAGAAGGAAAATACGGATCATGATGAAGGAACTGATCTTCATGAATAGGGAATGATCATCAAGATTAAGGAAATAAACATCATAATAAAGGAAATATGCGACATAACGAAGGAATGAGCATCGTGATAAAGGAAATATGCATCATGATGAAAAAATGAGCATCATGATGAGGAAAATGAGCATCAAGATGAAGAAAATTTTCATCATGATGAAGGAAATGATCATCATGATGTTTGAAATAAGTGTAATGATGAAGGAAGTGCGTAGCATGATGTAGGAAATTAGCATCATGATGAAGGAAATATGCATCATGATGAGTGAAATGAGCATAGTGATGTTGGTAATTAACTTCATGACGAAGGAAATACACATCATAATAAATGAAATTAGCATCTTGATGATGGAAATGAGCATATTGATGTAGGAAATGAGCATATTGATGTAGGAAATTATCATCTTGATAAAGGAAATGAGCATATTGTTGTAAGAAGTGAAAATCATGTTGAAGGAAACATGCATCAACATGTTGATGGAAATTCACATCATGATGAAGGATTTTTGTATCATGATGAGGGAAATAAGCATCATGGTAAGGGATTAATGCATGATGATGATGAAAATAAGCATCATGATGAAGGAAATGAGCTTAATGATGAAGAAAATATGCATCATGCTGAAGGAAATAAGCATCATGTTGATATATGTATCGTGATGTAGGAAATAAGAATCATGATGAAGGAAATGAGCATATTGATGTAGGAAATAAGCATCCCGATGAAGGAAATATCATCATGATAATGGAAATTAGCATGATGATGAATGAAATGAGCATCATGATAAAAGAGATGACCATAATGACATAGGAAATGATCATCATGATGAAGGAAATATACTACATGATGAAGGAAATGAGCATCATGATATAGGAAATGAGCATCATTATGAAGGAAATATGCATCATGGTGAAGGAAATGAGCATCATCATGTAGGAAATGAGTATCATGATGAAGGAAATATGCATCATTATGAATGAAATGAGCATCATGATGAAGAAAATGACCATAATGATGTCAGAATTAATAATCATGATGAAGGAAATGAGCATCATGATGAAGGAAATATCCATCATGATGAATGAAATGAACATCATGATATTTGAAACGAGCATCATGATGAAGGAAATTAGCGTCATGATGAATGAAATGAGCATCATGATGAAGAAAACATGCATCATGATGAAGGAAATGTGTATAAATTTGTAGGAATTGAGCATCACAACGAAGGAAATGATCATCATGTTGAAGGAAATATGCATAATGATGAATGAAATGAGCATCATGATGTAGGAAATGATCATCATGATGAAGGAAATATACTTCATGATGAGGGATATGAGTATCTTGAAGAAGGAAATATGCATCATGTTGAAGGAAATAAGCATCATCATGTAGGAAATGAGCGTCTTGATTATGGAAATATGCATCATGATGAATGAAATTAGCATCATGATAAAGGAATTGACCATAATAACGTCGAATTTAATCATCATGATGAAGGAAATGAGCATCATGATGTAGGAAATACTCATATTGATGATCGAAATGAGCATCATGATGAAGAATTCGTCCATCATGATGAATAAAATGAGCATTATTAAGAATAAATTTGCATTATGATTATGGAAATGAGCATAATGATGAAGGAAATATGCATCATTATGTAGAAAATGAGCATCGTGATGTAGAAAATGAGTATCATGACGAAGGAAATATGCATCATGATAAAGTATATTAGCATCATGATGAAGAAGACATGCATCATGATGAAGGAAATGATCATAATGACGTAGGAAATGAGCATCACGATGAAGGAAATGATCAACATGATGAAGGAAATATGTATAATTTTGTAGAAAATGAGCATCATTGTGACGGAAATATGCATTAAGACAAATGAAATGAGCATCATGATTAAGAAATGACCATAATGACGTAGGAAATGATCGTCTTGATGAAGGAAATGAGCATCATGATGAAGGAAATGAGAATCATGATAAAGGAAATATGAATCATGATGAAGGAAATGAGTATAATGATATAGGAATTGGGCATCATGATGAAGGAAATATGCATTGTGATGAAAGAAACATGCATCATGATGAAGGAAATGAGCATCATAGTATAGGAAATAAGCATCATGATGAAGGAAATACGGATAATGATGAAGGAAATTAGCATCATAGTGAAGGAAATGACCATAATGATGAAGGAAATGGGCATCATGATGAAGGAAATGAGCATCATGAAGATGAAAATAGGAATCGTGATGTAGGAAATGAGCATCATGATGAAGGAAATGAGCATCATTATGATGGAAATATTCATCGTGATGTAGGAAATGTGCATCATGATAAAGGAAAATATGCATCATGATAAAGGAAATGAGGATCATGATGTAGGAAATGAGCATCATATTGAATGAAACATGCATCAAGATGACAGAAATACGCATCAGGATGAAGGATTTCTGTATCATGATGAAGGAAATAAGCATCATGATGATGTAAATATACATCATGATGAAAGAAATGAGCATATTGATGTAGGAAATTATCATTACGATGAAGGAAATATCATCATGATGATTGAAATTAGCATCATGATGAATGAAATGAGCATCATGATAAAAGAGATGGCCATAATGACATTGGAAATGATCATCATGTTGAAGGAAATATACATCATGATGAAGGAAATGAGCATCATGATAAATGAAATGAGCATCATTATGAAGGAAATACGCATCAAGGTGAAGAAGATCAGCATCATCATGTAGGAAATGTGCATTATGATGAAGGAAATACGCATCATGATGAATGAAATGAGCATCATGATGAAGAAAATGACCATAATGACTTCGGAATTAATAATCATGATGAATGAAATGAGCATCATGATGAATGAAATGAGCATCATGATGTTGGAAATGAGTATCATGATAAAGGAAATGCACATATTGATGAACGAAATAAGCACGATTATCATGTATTTATGCATCATGATGATTGAAATAAGGATCATTATGATGAAAATTTACATCATGATGAAGGAAATGATCATCATGATGTTTGAAATGAGCATCATGATGATGGAAGTACGCATCATGATGATAGAAATTAGCATCATGATGAAAGAAATATTCATCATTATGAATGAAATGAGCATCATGATTTAGGAATTAAGCATCATGATGAAGGAAGTACGCATCATGATGACGCATATTAGCATCATGTCAATAGAAATTAACATCATGACGAGAAGACATGAAGGAAATGAGCATAATAATGTAGGAATTGAGCATTACGATGAAGGAAATGATCATCATGATGATTGAAATGAGCATCATGATGAAAGAAATATATATAATGATTTCGGAAATGAGCATCATAATGATGGGAATATTCATCAAGATGAATGAAATGAGCATCATGATGAAGAAATGACATTAATGACGTATGAAATGATTATCTAGATGAAGGAAATATATGTCATGATGAAGGAAATGAGCATCATGATGAAGGAAATGGGCATAATGATGAAGGAAATATGAATCATGATGAAGAAAATGAGCATCTTGATGTAGAAAATGAGTATCATGGTGATGGAAATATGCATCATGATGAAGTATATTAGCATCATGATGAAGAAGACATACATCATGATTGAGGAAGTGATCATAATGACGTAGTAAATGAGCATCACGATGAAGGAAATGATCATCATGATGAAGGAAATATGTATAATTTTGTAATAAATGAGCATCAAGGTGACGGAAATATGCATGAAGATGAATGAAATGAGCATCATGATTAAGAAATGACCATAATGACGTAGGAAATGATCATCTTGATGAAGGAAATGAGCATCATGATGAAGGAAATGAGCATCATGATAAAGAAAATATGAATCATGATAAAGGAAATGAGTATAATGTTGTTGGAATCGGGCATCATGATGAAGGAAATATGCATTGTGATGAAAGAAACATGCATCATGATTAAGGAAATGAGCATCATAGTGTAGGAAATAAGCATCACGATGAAGGAAATACAGATAATGATGAAGGAAATTAGCATCATAGTGAAGGAAATGACCATAATGATGAAGGAAATGATAATCAAGATGAAGGAAATAAGCATTATGAAGATGGAAATGAGCATCATGATGAAGGAAATGAGCATCAGTATGATGGAACTATACATTTTGGTGAAGAAAATGAGCATCATGGTGACGGAAATGAACGTAATGATGTAGGAGATTAACATTATGATGAAGGAAATATGCATCATGATGAACGAAATGAGAATAATGATGTAGGAAATGTATATCATGATTAAGAAAATATTCATCATGATGAAGGAAATGGGCATCATGATGAGGGGAATGATCATCAAGATGATGGATATATGCATCATGATGTATGAAATGAGCATCATGATAAAGGAAATATGCATAATAAGGAATGAAGCTCATCATGATGAAGGAAATACACATTATGATGACAGGAACATGAAATATGATGAAGGCTATGAGCATCATAATGTAGGGAAAAAGCATCATGATGAAGGAAATATGCATCATGATGATCATCATGAATAAGGAAATGCACATCATGATTAAGGAAATGAGTATATTGATGAATGAAATATTCATCATGATGAAGGAAATAAGCATCATCATGTAGGAAATGAGCATCATGATGAAGGAAATATGCATCATGATGAATGAAATGAGCATCATGATTTAGGAAATACGCATATTGATGAACGAAATGAGCATCATGATGAAGGATTCATCCATCATCACGATGAAAATGAGCATCATTATGAATAAATATGTATCATGATGATAAAAATGAGCATAATGATGAAGGAAATATGCATCATGATGTAGAAAATGAGCATCATGATGAAGGAAATATGCATCATTATGAATGAAATGAGCTGATTATGTGGGAAATGAGTATCATGATGAAGGAAATACGCATCATGATGAAGTATATTAGCATCATGATGAAGAAGACATGCATCATGATGAAGGAAATAATCATAATGACATAGGAAATGAGCATCACGATGAAACAAATGGTCATCATGATGAAAGAAATATGTATAATTTTGTAGGAAATGAGAATCATGATGAAGGATATATGCATTAAGATGAAAGAAATGAGCATCATGATTAAGAAATGACCATAATGATGCAGGAAATGATCGTCTTGGTGAAGGAAATATATCATGATGAAGGAAATAATCAATATGATGAAGGAAATGACCATCATGATTAAGGAAATATGAATCATGATGAAAGAAATGAGCATCGTGATGAAGGAATTGGGCATCATAATGAAGGAAATGAGCATCATAGTGTAGGAAATAAGCATCATGATAAAGGAAATACGGATAATGATGAAAGAAATTAGCATCATAGTGAAGGAAATGAGCATCATGAAGATGGATATAGGAATCGTGATGTAGGAAATGAGCATCATGATAAAGGAAATGAGCATCATTATGATGGAAATATTCATCGTGACGTAGGAAATGTACATCATGCAGAAGGAAAATACGGATCATGATGAAGGAACTGGGCATCATGATATAGGAAATGAGCATCATGTTGAATGAAAAATGCATCATGATTACAGAAATGCGCATCAGGATGAAGGATTTTTGTATCATGATGAAGGAAATACGCATAATGTTGAAGGAAATGAGCATCATAATGAAGGAAATGACCATAATGATGTAGGGAATGATCATCAAGATTAAGGAAATAAGCATCATAATAAAGGAAATATGTGACATAACAAAGGAATGAGCATCGTGATAAAGGAAATATGCATCATGATGAAAAAATGAGCATCATGATGAGAAAAATGAGCATCAAGATGAAGAAAATTTGCATCATGATGAAGGAAATGATCATCATGATGTTGGAAATAAGTGTAATGATGAAGGAAATACGTAGCATGTTGTAGTAAATTAGCATCATGATGAAGGAAATATGCATCATGATGAATGAAATGAGCATAGTGATGTTGGTAATTAACTTCATGACGAAGGAAATACACATCATAATGAACGAAATTATCATCTTGTTGATGGAAATGAACATATTGATGTAGGAAATGAGCATATTGATGTAGGAAATTAGCATCTTGATGAAGGAAATGAACATATTGTTGTAAGAAGTGAAAATCATGTTGAAGGAAACATGCATCAACATGTTGATGGAAATTCGCATCATGATGAAGGATTTCTGTATCATGATGATGGAAATAAACATCATGGTAAGGGATTAATGCATGATGATGATGAAAATAAGCATCTTGATGAAGGAAATGAGCTTCATAATGAAGAAAATATGCATCATGCTGAAGGAAATAATCATCATGTTGATATATGTATCGTGATGTAGGAAATAAGAATCATGATGAAGGAAATGAGCATATTGATGTAGGAAATGAGCATCCCGATGAAGGAAATCGGCATCATGATGATGTTTCTATCGTGATGTAGGAAGTAAGCATCATGATGAATGAAATAAGTTTCATGATATAGGATATGAGCATCATGATGAAGGAAACATGCATCATGATGTAGGAAATGAGCATCATAGTGTAGGAAATAAGCATCATGATAAAGGAAATACGGATAATGATGAAGGAAATTAGCATCATAGTGAAGGAAATGACCATAATGATGATGGAAAGTATCACCAAGAAGAACAAAATGAGCATCATGAAGATGGATATAGGAATCCTGATGTAGGAAATGAGCATCATGATAAAGGAAATGAACATCATTATGATGAAAATATTCATCGTGACGTAGGAAATGTGCATCATACAGAAGGAAAATATGGATCATGCTGATGGAACTGAGCATCATGATATAGGAATTGAGCATCATGTTGAATAAAAAATGCATCATGATTATGGAAATGCGCATCAGGATGAATGATTTTTGTATCATGATGAAGGAAATACGCATAATGTTGAAGGAAATGAGCATCATAATGAAGGAAATGACCATAATGATGTAGGGAATGATCATTAAGATTAAGGAAATAAGCATCATAATAAAGGAAATATGCGTCATAACGAAGGAATGAGCATCGTGATAAAGGAAATATGCATCATAATGAAAAAATGAGCATAATGATAAAGAAAATGAGCATCAAGATGAAGAAAATTTGCATCATGATAAAGGAAATGACCATCATGATGTTGGAATTAAGTGTAATAATGAAGGAAATATGTTGCACGATGTAGGAAATTAGCATCATGATGAAGGAAATATGCATCACGATGAATGAAATGAGCATAGTGATGTTGGTAATTAACATCATGATGAAGGAAATACACATCATAATGAACGAAATTAGCATCTTGATGATGGAAATCAGCATATTGATGTAGGAAATGAGCATATTGATGTAGGAAATTAGCATCTTGATGAAGGAAATGAGCATATTGATGTAAGAAGTGAAAATCATGTTGAAGGAAACATGCATCAACAAGTTGATGGAAATTCACATCATGATGAAGGATTTCTGTATCATGATGAAGGAAATAAGCATCATGGTAAGGGATTAATGCATGATGATGATGAAAATAAGCATCATGATGAAGGAAATGAGCTTCATGATGAAGAAAATATGCATCATGCTGAAGGAAATAAGCATCATGTTGATATATGTATCGTGATGTAGGAAATAAGAATCATGATAATGGAAATATATACATCATGATGAAGGAAATGAGCATATTGATGTGCGAAATGAGCATCACGATGAAGTAAATATGCATCATGGTGAAGGAAATGAGCATCATCATGTAGGAAATGAGTATCAAGATGAAGGAATTATGCATCATTATGAATGAAATGAGCATCATGATGAAGAAAAAATGACCATAATGATGTCAGAATTAATAATCATGATGAAGGAAATGAGCATCATGATGAAGGAAATATCCATCATGATGAATGAAATGAACATCATGATGTTTGAAACGAGCATCATGATGAAGGAAATTAGCGTCATGATGAATGAAATGAGCATCATGATGAAGAAAACATGCATCATGATGAAGGAAATGTGCATAATGATGTAGGAATTGGCATCACAACGAAGAAAATGATCATCATGTTGAAGAAAATAAGCATAATGATGAATGAAATGAGCATCATGACGTAGGAAATGATCATCATGATGAAGGAAATATACATCATGATGAGGTATATGAGTATATTGAAGAAGTAAATATGCATCATGTTGAAGGAAATAAGCATCATCATGTAGGAAATGAGCGTCATGATTAAGGAAATATGCATCATAATGAATGAAATTAGCATCATGATGAAGGAATTGACCATAATGACGTCGGATTTAATCATCATGGTGAAGGAATTGAGCATCATGATGTAGGAAATACGCATATGGATAATCGAAATGAGCATCATGATGAAGAATTCATCCATCATGATGAATAAAATGAGCATCATTAAGAATAAATTTGCATTATGATTATGGAAATGAGCATAATGATGAAGGAAATATGCATCATTATGTAGAAAATGAGCATCATGATGTAGAAAATGAATATCATGACAAAGGAAATATGCATCATGATAAAGTATATTAGCATCATGATGAAGAAGACATGCATCATGATGAAAGAAATGATCATAATGACGTAGGAAATGAGCATCACGATGAAGGAAATGATCATCATGATGAAGGAAATATGTATAATTTTGTAGAAAATGAGCATCAATGTGACAGAAATATGCATTAAGACGAATGAAATGAGCATCATGATTAAGAAATGACCATAATGACGTAGGAAATGATCATCTTGATGAAGGAAATGAGCATCATGATGAAGGAAATGAGAATCATGATAAAGGAAATATGAATCATGATGAAGGAAATGAGTATAATGATGTAGGAATTGGGCATCATGATGAATGAAATATGCATTGTGCTGAAAGAAACATGCATCATGATGAAGGAAATGAGCATCATAGTATAGGAAATAAGCATCATGATGAAGGAAATAAATATAATTATGAAGGAAATTAGCATCATAGTGAAGGAAATGACCATAATGATGAAGGAAATGAGCATCATGATGAAGTAAATGAGCATCATGAAGATGAAAATAGGAATCGTGATGTAGGAAATGAGCATCATGATGAAGGAAATGAGCATCATTATGATGGAAATATTCATCGTGATGTAGGAAATGTGCATTATGATGAAAGAAAATATGCATCACGATAAAGGAAATGAGCATCATGTTGAATGAAACATGCATCAAGATGACGGAAATACGCATCAGGATGAAGGATTTCTGTATCATGATGAAGGAAATAAGCATCATGATGATGGAATTATCTTCATGATGAAAGAAATGAGCATATTGATGTAGGAATGAGCATCACGATGAAGGAAATATCATCATGATGATGGAAATTAGCATCATGATGAATGAAATGAGAATCATGATAAAAGAGATGACCATAATGACATTGGAAATGATCATCATGATAAAGGAAATATACATCATGATGAACGAAATGAGCATCATTATCATGGATTTATGCATCATGATGATTGAAATAAGGATCATTATGATGAAAATTTGCCTCATGATGAAGGAAATGATCATCATGATATTTGAAATGAGCATCATGATGAAGGAAGTACGCATCATGATGATAGAAATTAGCATCATGATGAAGGAAATATTAATCAATATGAATGAAATGAGCATCATGATTTAGGAATTGAGCATCATGATGAAGGAAGTACGCATCATGATGGCGTATATTAGCATCATGACAATAGAAATTAACATCATGACGAGAAGACATGAAGGAAATGAGCATAATGATGTAGGAATTGAGCATTACGATGAAGGAAATGATCATCATGATGATGGAAATGAGCATCATGATGAAAGAAATATATATAATGATTTCGGAAATGAGCATCATAATGATGAAAATATTCATCAAGATGAATGAAATGAGCATCATGATAAAGAAATGACATTAATGACGTAGGAAATGATTATCTAGATGAAGGAAATATGTGTCATGATGAAGGAAATGAGCATCATAATGAAGGAAATGGGCATAATGATGAAGGAAATATGAATCATGATGAAGAAAATGAGCATCGTAATGTAGAAAATGAGTATCATGGTGAAGGAAATATGCATCATGATGAAGTATATTAGCATCATGATGAAGAAGACATGCATCATGATTGAGGAAGTGATCATAATGACGTAGGAAATGAGCATCACGATGAATGAAATGATCATCATGATGAAGGAAATATGTATAATTTTGAAGGAAATGAGCATCAAGGTGACGGAAATATGCATTAAGATGAATGAAATGAGCATCATGATTAAGAAATGACCATAATGACGTAGGAAATGATCATCTTGATGAAGGAAATGATCATCATGATGAAGGAAATGAGCATCATGATAAAGGAAATATGAATCATGATGAAGAAAATGAGTATAATGATGTTGGAATCGGGAATCATGATGAAGGAAATATGCATTGTGATGAAAGAAACATGCATCATGATGAAGGAAATGAGCATCATAGTGTAGGAAATAAGCATCATGATTAAGGAAATACAGATAATGATGAAGGAAATTAGCATCATAGTGAATGAAATGACCATAATGATGAAGGAAATGATCATCAAGATGAAGGAAATGTGCATCATGATGAAGGAAATAAGCATCATGAAGATGGAAATAGGAATCGTGATGTAGGAAATGAGCATCATTATGATGGAACTATGCATTATGGTGAAGAAAATGAGCATCATGGTGACTGAAATGAACGTAATGATGTAGGAGATTAACATTATGATGAAGGAAATATGCATCATGATGAACAAAATGAGCATAATGATGTAGGAAATGTGTATCATGATTAAGAAAATATGCATCATGATGAAGGAAATGAGCATCATGATGAGGGGAATGATCATCAAGATGATGGATATATGCATCATGATGTATGAAATGAGCATCATGATAAAGGAAATATGCATAATAAGGAATGAAGCTCATCATGATGAAGGAAATACAGATAATGAAATGAGCATCATAGTGTAGGAAATAAGCATCATGATTAAGGAAATATGCATAATAAGGAAATGAGCATCATAGTGTAGGAAATAAACATCATGATTAAGGAAATACAGATAATGATGAAGGAAATTAGCATCATAGTGATGGAAATGACCATAATGATGAAGGAAATGATCATCAAGATGAAGGAAATGTGCATCATGATGAAGGAAATAAGCATCATGAAGATGGAAATAGGAATCGTGATGTAGGAAATGAGCATCATGATGAAGGAAATGAGCATCATTATGATGGAACTATGCATTATGGTGAAGAAAATGAGCATCATAGTGACGGAAATGAACGTAATGATTTAGGAGATTAACATTATGATGAAGGAAATATGCATCATGATGAACGAAATGAGCATAATGATGTAAGAAATGTGTATCATGATTGAATGATCATCAAGATGACGGAAATGAGCAACATGATGATGGATATATGCATCATGATGTAGGAAATGACCATAATGACGTAGGAATTAATCGTCATGCTGAAGGAAATGAGCATCATGATAAAGGAAATACGCATAATGATGAACAAAATGAGCATCATGATGAAGGATTTATGCATCATGATGATGGAAATGAGCATCATGATGAAGGAAATGAGTATCATGATGAATGAAATATGAATCATGAAGGAAATGAGCATCATGATGATATAAATGAGCATCATGACAAAGGACATATGCATCTTAATGAAGGATATGAGCATCAGGATGAAGGATTTATACATCAAGATGATGGAAATGAGAATCTTGATGAAGAATATGAGCTTTATGATATAAGAAATAGGCATCGTGATGAAGGAAATACACATCATGAAGAAGGAAATGAGCATCACGATTGTGAAAATAAGCATCATGATGATTGAAATGAGCGTCATGATGTAGGGAATAAACATCACGATGAAGATAAAGAGCATCATTATAAAGGAAATATGAATCATGATGAAGAAATGAGAATCATGATGAAGAAAAATGCACTATGATGTCGGAAATGAGTATCTTGATGAATGAATTATGCATCATGATGTACAAAATGAGCATCACGATGTAGGAAATTAACATTACGATGATGGAAACATGCATCATGATGAAGGAAATGAGCATAATAGTGTAGGAAATGAGCATTATTATAATGGAAATAATCATCATGATGTAGGAAATGAGTAGCGATGAAGGAAATGACCATAATGATGCAGGAAATGAGCATAATGATGATGGAAATATGCATCATGTTGTTGGAAATGAGCATTATGAAGAAGGAAATGTGGATCATGATGAATGAAATAAGTATTCTGATGAAGGAATTGTGCATTATGATGTAGAAAACATTCATCATGATGTAGGAAATAAGCATCATGATGAAGGAAATATGCATTACGATGAAAAATATGCATCATGATGAAGGAAATAAGCATCATAATGTAGGAAATAATTATCATGATTAAGGAAATATGTATTATGATGAAGGAAATTAGCATCATAACAAAGGAAATGACCATATGATTTAGGAAATGATCATTAAGATGAAGGGAATGTGCATCACAACTAAGGAAATGAGCATCATGATAAAGGAAATAAGCATCATGATGAAGGAAATGAGCAACATGAAGAAGGAAATAAGCATCATTACTTAGGAAAGTGAATTATGAATAAGGAAATATGCATCATGATGATGAAAATGAGCATCAGGATATAGGAAATGACCATAATGACGTTTGAATTAATCATCATAATGAAGGAAATGAACATCATTGTTTAGGAAATGAGCACCATGATTTGGGTAATGAGCATCATGATGAATAAAATATGCATCATGATGAAGGAAATGAGCATCATGATGTAGGAAATGAGCATCATGACGAAGTACATATGCGTCTTGATGAATGAAATGAGCGTCATGATGAAGTAAATGAGCATCATGATGAAGGATTTATGCATCATAATGTCGGAAATGAGAATCAGGTTTAATGAAATGAGAATCATGATGAAGAATATGAGCTTTATGATATATGAAATAAGCATCATTGTGAAGGAAATACGCATAATGAAGAAAGAAATGAGCATCACGATTGTGAAAATGAGCATTATGATGACGGAAATGTAGATCATAATGATGGAAATGAGGATCATGATGTAGGGAATGAGCATCACGATGTAGATAATGAGCACCATTATAAAGGAAATATAAATAATGATGAAGAAATGAGCACCATGATGAATAAAACACGCAATTATAATGAAGGAAATGAGCACCATGATGAAGGAATTATGCATTATGACGTTGGAAGTGATTATCATGATGAAGGAATTATGCATCATGATGAACGAAATGAGTATCATGATGTAGGAAATTAACATTACGACAATGGAAACATGCATCATGATGAAGGAAATGAGCATAATAGTGTAGGAAATTAACATCATTATGATGGGAATACGCATCATGATAAAGGAAATGAGCATCGATGAAGGTAATGACCATAATGATGTAGGAAATTATCATCATGATGAAGGAAATATGCATCATGATGAAGGAAATGAGCATCATGATGTAGGAAATGAGTATCATGATGAAGAAAGTATGTATCATGATGAAGGAAATGAGCATTATGGTGAGGAAATGATCATCAGGATTATGGAAATGAGCATCATGATGATGGAAATATGCGTCATGATGTAGGATATGAGCATTATGATGAAGGAAATGTGCATAATGATGAATGAAGTATGCATTCTGATGAAGGAATTGTGCATCATGATGTAGGAAATGAGCAATATGATGAAGGAAATATGCATTATTATGAAAGAAACGTGCATCATGATGAAGGAAATGAGCATCATAATGTAGGAAATAAGTATCATTATAAAGGAAATACGTTATATGATGAAAGAAATTAGCATCATAATGAAGAAAATTACCATAAAGATGTAGGAAATAATCATCAAGATGAAGGAAATGAGCATCATGATGAAGGAAATGTGCATCACGACGAAGGAAATGAGCATCGTGATAAAGGAAATATGCATCATGATGAAGGAAATTAGCATCATGAAGATGGAAATATGCATCGTGATGTAGGAAATAGCATCAAGATGAATGAAATGTGCATCATTATGATCGAAATATGCATCGTGATGTTGGAAATGAGCATCATGATGAAGGAAAATATGCATCATGATGAAGGAAATGAGCATCATAATGTGGGAAATGAGTATCATGATGAAGGAAATATGCATCATGATGAATGAAATGAGTTTCATGATGTAGGAAATTAGCATTATGATGATAGAAACATGCATCATGATGAAGGGAATGTGCAAAATAATGTATGAAATGAGCATCATTATGATGGAACTACGCATCATGGGGAAGGAAATGAGCATCATGATGAAGGAAATGACCATAATGATGTAGGAAATTAACATCATGATGTATGAAATATATATCATGATGAAGGAAATGAGCATCATAAGGTAGGAAATGCGTATTATGATGAAGAAAATATGTGTATCATGATGAAAGAAATGAGCATCATGATTAGGGAAATGATCATCATGATGATGGAAATGAGCAACATGATCGTGGAAATTTGCATCATGATAAATGAAGTAAGCATTATGATGTAGGAAATCTGCATTATGATGTATAAAACATGCATCATTATGTTGGAAATGAGCATCATGATGAAGGAAATATGCAATATGATGAAAGAAACATGCATCATGATGAATTAAATTAGCATCATAATGTAGGAAAAAAACATTATGATGATGGAAATACGCATAATGATGAAGGAAATGATTATCAAGATGAAGGAAATAAGCATCATGATAAAGAAAATATGCATCATGACGAAGGAATGAGCATCGTGATAAAGGAAATATGCATCATGATGAAAGAAATGAATGTCATGGTGAAGGAAATAATCATCATGATGATGTAAATATGTATCGTGATGGATGAAATGAGCATCATGATGAAGGGATTTGCATCATGATAAAGGAAATGAGCATTATGACGTAGGGAATGAGTATCATGATGAAGGAAACAAGCATCATGATGCTGGAAATGAGCACCACGATGAAGGAAATAAGAATCTTGATGAAGGATTTATGCATAATGATAATGGAAATAAGCATCATGTAGGAAATGAGCATCATGATTAAGAAAATGAGCATCATGATAAAAGACATGAGCATCATCATGAAGGAAATATGTATCATGATATAGGAAATGAGCATCATGATGAAGGAAATATGTACCATGATGAACGAAATGAGCATCATGATGAAGGAAATTAACATTATGATGATGGAAACATGCATCATGATGAAGGACATGAGCATAATAATGTAGGAAATGAGATTATAATGATGGAACAACGCATCATGGTGAAGGAAATGAGCATCATGATGAAGGAAATGAACATAATGATGTAGGAAATATGCATCGTGATGAAGGAAATGAGCATAATGATGTAGAAATGTGTATCATGATTAAGAAAATATGCGTCATGATGAAGGAAAAGAGCATCATGATGAGGGGAATGATCATCAAGATGACGGAAATAAGTAACATGATGATGGAAATATGTATCATGACGTAGGAAATGAGCAACATGATAAAGGAAATATGCATAATAAGGAATGAAGTAAGCATCTTGATGAAGGAAATACGCATTATGATGAAAGAAACATGCAATATGATGAAGGAAATGATCATCATAATGTAAGAAAAAAGCATTATGATGAAGTACGCCTAATGATGCAGGAAATGAACATCATAATGAAGGAAATGACCATAATGATGTGGGAAATGATCACCAAGATGAAGGAAATAAGCATCATGATGAAGAAAATATGCATAATGACGAAGGAATGAGCATCGTGTTAAAGGAAATATGCATCATGATGAAGGAAATGAGCATCATGATGAAGTTAACGAGCATCATGATGATGGAAATATGCATCGTGATGTAGGAAATGAGCATCATGATGAAGAGAAATATGCATCATGATGAAGGAATGAGCTTCATGATATAGGAAATGAGACTCATGATGAAGGAAACAAGCATCATGATAATGAAAGTGACCATCATGATGAAAGAAATAAGCATCATGATGAAGGATTTATGCATCATGATAATGGAAATAAGCATAATGATGTAGGAAATGAGCATCATGATGAAGAAAATATGCATCATGATGATGGAAATTTGCGTCATGATGATGTTTGTATCGTGATGTAGGAAAATAAGCATCATGATGAATGAAATTAGATTCATGATGTAGGAAATGAGCATCGTGATGTATAAAATGAGTATCATGGTGAAGGAAATATGCATCATGATGAAGTATATTAGCATCACGATGAAGAAGACATGCATTATGATTGAGGAAGTGATCATAATGACGTAGGAAATGAGCATCACGATGAAGGAAATGATCATCATGATGAAGGAAATATGTATAATTATGTAGGAAATGAGCATCAAGGTGACGGAAATATGCATTAAGATGAATGAAATGAGCATCATGATTAAGAAATAACCATAATGACGTAGGAAATGATCATCTTGATGAAAGAAATGAGCATCATGATGAAGGAAATGAGTATCATGATAAAGGAAATATGAATCATGATGAAGAAAATGAGTATAATGATGTTGGAATCGGGCATCATGATGAAGGAAATATGCATTGTGATGAAAGAAACATGCATCATGATGAAGGAAATGAGCATCATAGTGTAGGAAATAAGCATCATGATGAAGGAAATACAGATAATGATGAAGGAAATTAGCATCATAGTGAAGGAAATGACCATAATGATAAAGGAAATGATCATCAAGATGAAGGAAATGTGCATCATGATAAAGGAAATAAGCATCATGAAGACGGAAATAGGAATCGTGATGTAGGAAATGAGCATCATGATGAAGGAAATAGCATCATTATGATGGAACTATGCATTATGGTGAAGAAAATGAGCATCATGGTGACGGAAATGAACGTAATGATGTAGGAGATTAACATTATGATGAAGGAAATATGCATCATGATGAACGAAATGAGCATAATGATGTAGGAAATGTGTATCATGATTAAGAAAATATGCATTATGATGAAGGAAATGAGCATCATGATGAGAGGAATGATCATCAAGATGACGGAAATGAGCAACATGATGATGGATATATGCTTCATGATGTAGGAAATGAGCATCATGATAAAGGAAATGTGCATAATAAGGAATGAAGCTCATCATATGAAGGAAATACACATTATGATGACAGGAACATGAAATATGATGAAGGCTATGAGCATCATAATGTAGGGAAAAAGCATTACGATGAAGGAAATACACATAATGATGAAGGAAATGAGCATCATAATGAAGGAAAAGACCATAATGATGTGGGAAATGATCATCAAGATGAAGGAAATAAGCATTATGATAAACAAAATATGCATCATGATGAAGGAAATGAGCATAATGATGAAGTAAATAAGCATCACGATAAAGGAAATAATCATCATGATGACGGAAATAAGCATCATGAAGTAAGAAATATGTGTAATGATGTAGGAAATTAGCATCATGATAAAGGAAATATACATCACGATGAATGAAAAGAGCATAATCATTAAGGAATGACCATATTGACGTTGGAAATGATCATCATGATGAAGGAAATGAGCATAACGATGAAGGAAATGAGCATCATGATGTAGGGAATTAGCATCATGATGAAGGAAACATGCATCGTGATGTAGGAAATGAGCATTTTAATGAAGGAAATAAGTGTCATGATTAAGGATTTATGAATCATGATGATGGAAATAAGCATCATGATGAAGGAAATGAGCATCATGATAAAAAAAAATAAGCATCATGATAAAGAATTTTTGCATTATGATGATGGAAATGAGCATCATGATGAAGAAAAATATGCATCATGATGAAGGAAATGAGCAACATGATTAAGGAAATAATCATCATGATGTAGGAATGAGAATCGTTATGAATGAAATATACATCATGATTATGTAAATGAGCATCAGGATGATGGAAATGAGCATCATAATGAATGAAATGAGTATTATGATGAAGTAAACATCAATGTCATGAAGGAAATGAGCATAATGATTTAGGAAATGGGAATCATTACGAAGGACATATGCATCTTTTTTATAGAAATGAGCATCATGATGAAGGAATTAATCATCATAATGATGAAAATGAGAATCATGATGATAGAAATGAGCATCATGATGAAGAAAATGAGCATTATGATATAAGAAATAAGCATCATGATGAAAGAAATGAGCGTCACGATAGTGAAAATGAGCATGATGATGACGGAAATGAGCATCATTATGTGGGGAATGAGCATCATGATGTAGATTAGAGCATCATTATAAAGGAAATATGCATCATGATGAAGGAAATGAGCATCATGAAAAAAGAAATGAGAATCATTATGACGGAAATATGTGTCGCGATGTAGGAAATGAGCATCATGATGAAGAAATATGTATCATGATGAACCAAATGAGCATCATGATATAGGAAATTAGCATTATAGTGATAGAAACATGTATCACGATGAAGGACATGAGCATAATAATGTTGGAAATGAACATTATTATGATGGAACAACGCATCATGGCGAAGGAAATTAGCATCATGATGAAGGAATGACCATAATGATGTAGGAAATTAACATCATGATGAATGAAATATGCACCATGATTAAAGAAATGAGCATAATGATGTAGGAAATGTGTATCATGATGATGAAAATAATGAGCATCATGTTGAGGGGAATGATCATCAAGATGAGAAAAATGAGGAACAAGATGATTGAAATATGCATCATGATGTTGGAAATGAGAAATCATGATAAAGGAAATATGCATTATAAGGAATGAAGAAATCATCATAATGACAGGATACGCATTATGATGAAAGAAACAAGCAACATGATGAAGGAAATGAGCATCATAATGTAGGAAAAAAGTATTATGATGAAGGATATACGCATAATGTTGAAGGAAATGAGCATCATAATGAAGGAAATGACCATAGTGATGTAGGGAATAATTATCAAGATGAAGGAAATAAGCATCATGATAAAGAAATTATGCGTAATGACGAAGGAATGAGCATCGTAATAAAGGAAATATGCATCATAATGAAAGAAATGAGCATCATGATGAGGAAATGACCATCATGATGATGGAAATATGCATCGTGATGTAGGAAATGAGCTTCATGGTGAAGGAAATTATGCATCATGATGAAGGAAATGAGCATCATAATGTAGGAAATAAGACCCATGAAGAAGGAAACAAGCATCATGATGATGGAAATGAGCATCATGATGAAAGATTTATGCATCATGACATTGGAAATAAGCATCATGATGTAGGAAATGAGCATCATGAAGTAGAAAATATGCATCATGATGATGGAAATTGGCATCATGATGATGGTTCTATCGTGATGTAGAAAGTAAGCATCATGATGAATGAAATAAGTTTCATGATGTAGGATATGAGCATCATGATGAAGGAAACATGCATCATGATGTAGGAAATGAGCATCATTATGAAGGAAATGACCATAATGATGTCAAAATTGATCATCATGATAAAGGAAATGAGCATCAAGATGTAGGAAAAGAGTATCATGAGAAAGAATTTGCATAATGATGAAGGAAATGATCATCATGATGATGGAAATGAGAATAATGATGAAGGAAATATGAAGCATGATGTAGGAAATGAGCATCATGATGAAGGATATATCCATCATGATAAATGAAATGAGCATCATGATGAAGGAAATATGCATCATGATGAAGGAAAATTGACATCATGATGAATGAAATGAGCATCATGATGAAGAAAACATGCATCATGATGAAGGAAATGAGCATAATGATATAGGAATCGAGCATCACAATGAAGGAAATGACCTTTATGTTGAAGGAAATATGCAAAATGATGAATAAAATGAGCATCATGACTTAGGAAATGACCATAATGACGTGGGAAATGATCACCATGAAGAAGGAAATGTACATCATGATGAAGGAAATGAGTATCTTGATGAATGAAATATGCATCATGATGAAGAAAATAAGCATCATCATGTAGGAAATAAGCATCATGATGAAGGAAATATGCATCATGATGAATGAAATGAGCATCATGATTTAGGAAATACGCATATTGATGAACGAAATGAGCATCATGATGAAGGATTCATCCATCATGACGATGAAAATGAGCATCATTATGAATAAATATGTATCATGATGATGAAAATGAGCATAATGATGAAGGAAATATGCATCATGATGTAGAAAATGAGCATCATGATGAAGGAAATATGCATCATTATGAATGAAATGAGCTGATTATGTAGAAAATGAGTATCATGAAGAAGTATATTAGCATCATGATGAAGAACACATGCATCATGATGAAGGAAATGATCATAATGACATAGGAAATGAGCATCACGATGAAACAAATTGTCATCATGATGAAAGAAATATGTATAATTTTGTAGGGAATGAGAATCATGATGAAGTAAATATGCATTAAGATGAAAGAAATGAGCATCATGATTAAGAAATGACCATAATAATGTAGGAAATGATCATCTTGGTGAAGGAAATATATATCATGATGAAGGAAATAATCATTATGATGAAGGAAATGAGCATCATGATAAAGGAAATATGAATCATGATGAAGGAAATGAGCATCGTGATGAAGGAATTGGGCATCATAATGAAGAAAATGAGCATCATAGTTTAGGAAATAAGCATCATGATGAAGGAAATACAGATAATGATGAAGGAAATTAGCATCATAGTGAAGGAAATGACCATAATGATGAAGGAAATGATCATCAAGATGAACAAAATGAGCATCATGAAGATGGATATAGCAATCGTGATATAGGAAATGAGCATCATGATAAAAGAAATGAGCATCATTATGATGTAAATATTCATCGTGACGTAGAAAATGTGCATCATGCAGAAGGAAAATACGGATCATGATGAAGGAACTGAGCTTCATGATGTAGGGAATGATCATCAAGATTAAGGAAATAAGCATCATATTAAAGGAAAAATGCGACATAACGAAGGAATGAGCATCGTGAAAAAGGAAATATGCATCATGATGAAAAAATGAGTATCATGATGAGGAAAATGAGCATCAAGATGAAGAAAATTTGCATCATGATGAAGGAAATGATCATCATGATGTTGGAAATAAGTGTAATGATGAAGGAAATACGTAGCATGATGTAGGAAATTAGCATCATGATGAAGGAAATATGCATCATGATGAATGAAATGAGCATAGTGATGTTGGTAATTAACTTCATGAAGAAGGAAATACACATCATAATGAACGAAATTAGCATCTTGATGATGGAAATGAGCATATTGATGTAGGAAATGAGCATATTGATGTAGGAAATTAGCATCTTGATGAAGGAAATGAGCATATTGTTGTAAGAAGTGAAAATCATGTTGAAGGAAACATGCATCAACATGTTGATGGAAATTCGCATCATGATAAAGGATTTCTGTATCATGATGAGGGAAATAAGCATCATGGTAAGGGATTAATGCATGATGATGATGAAAATAAGCATCATGATGAAGGAAATGAGCTTCATGATGAAGAAAATATGCATCATGCTGAAAGAAATAAGCATCATGTTTATATATGTATCGTGATGTAGGAAATAAGAATCATGATGAAGGAAATGAGCATATTGATGTAGGAAATGAGCATCCCGATGAAGGAAATATCATCATGATGATGGAAATTAGCATGATGATGAATGAAATGATCATCATGATGAAGGAAATATACAACATGATAAAGGAAATGAGCATCATGATATGTGAAATGAGCATCATTATGAAGGAAATATGCATCATGGTGAAGGAAATGAGCATCATCACGTAGGAAATGAGTATCATGATGAAGGAAATATGCATCATTATGAATGAAATGAGCATCATGATGAAGAAAATGACTATAATGATGTCAGAATTAATAATCATGATGAAGGAAATGAGCATCATGATGAAGGAAATATCCATCATGATGAATGAAATGAGC